>JAHBOF010000159.1:0-218419 GCA_020736565.1 Coprinopsis sp. MPI-PUGE-AT-0042 | reverse complement strand
GAAAGATAGGCTGAGAAGATGCCGTGTGCGAGAAGAGGTATGGTGCTTCGCTGAAAGAGGCGATGCAGGTACCTGACCTCCTGGCGACTGGGAGCTTCCGGTGGGACGGGCGGGTTTATGAATATTGGAGCGTTCCTGAGCGGCGGCCAGACCCGGCTGTTTAGCCGATGGGTTGGAGGAAGGTTGATTATAGGCCCCGCGGGTTCGATGAGCATCTTTGGGGGAGCTTGGGAGGCAAGGGTTCCTTGACCTCTATGTCAGCTCGACGGTGCTCCCTAGTAGCGTCTGCTGGATGACGAGGGGACTTCGTGTCACCGGGAGCCCTTTCGGAACGCGAGCTCGTCTTCTGTTTGATCTCTCGATGGTGGAAGGGGCCCGGAAGAGCTGAGAGAATTGGTCTTGTGAGTAGTAGTCTTGGCAGCAGTCGGCTTAGGCGAGGAATGGGGCAGAGGGCGAACAGTAGGCGCAATCTGGGGACAAGGTTCGACAGATCGCCTCGGCTTGGAGGTGCTGGATACTGAATCGTAACGCACATGCGTAGGCTGCACGTCACGGGGCGGGAGATGCACCCTCCTGTCGTTGGAAACGGCTGGGGTCCAATCGTGAATGTAGCCATATTTGGTATCTATAGGGCGTTGAGTCAATGCCATCTGCATTCATTATACTAGACACTCACATTTGTCCTCTTCTCGACGAGGAACATGCGGGTGTGGGACGAGGGGCTTTCCAGTGATGTCGCTCAGAGATCGGGGTGTTTTCAGTACCTTCGAGCCGTCTCTTCTCCTTGAGGGCCCGGATACGCTCAGCATCAGGGTCCCTTGACTTCACTTCTGCGTTCACGGCTGCAGCGTGATGCTTCCAGACATAGTACTGCCCAACGCAAGGTTTGCCCCGTAACTTGCTCCACAGGGCCATACCTGACTGTACCCTTGGACGAAGTTCTGGAAGTGGCAGTTGGGGTTGGAGCATAGGTAGTAATACCTGGGACTCTTGTAACGTTGCAAGACGAACCCACAAGCGTCCAAGTAGGCTTCCAAATGCATTTTGACTGCCCATACGTCAGGGAGCTACAGTTGAAAACAGAGAGTTACTCACGGGACGGCATGGCTACGATGTGTGTAGTGGCGGTTGACGGAAATACGAGCGAGATGTAACGAATCGATGAGGTGTTGCACCTCTTATATACTTTACCTTTCTCCCATGATCGGAGAGCAGGACAATGGCGCCCAAAGAAATTTGACCCTGGTTGCAATTCTCACAGTCAACCGGGAAGGGACAAAGTGTAAACTGTGCTCACAGGGCCACCTTTGGACAAAGTGTCAGGGAAAGGAACAGCCTCCAGTACGGTATCACGAGGCACATGACGCGTACTAGCGTCTCGAGAAATGTTCCGAAAACCTTGAAGGGTTGCATTTGAAGAGACAATGCACCAAGATATTATGATCCGCTATCCAATTATAGTCTCTAATAGTACAACTGACTATGCTTCAGCTGAGGTGTTCAGGGAATGGATTTCTGAATTCACCTTGTATATATGGTACCTTATCCCGTGGTCCGGCTGCGTGGAGATGATTGAACAATAGCTTTGTGTCGTGAAGGGAACTGGTCAAAGTGGAAGGAAAGCAGCACGCGCCATGGAACATTTAGAAACCCTGGCTGGTTGGCCAAACTGCCAAGGTAACTGTCCCACTCCTCAATGCTAAAACAGATCCTTTAGTCACGTCGCTTTGACCAACTGAGAACATACCTGAAAGCTGCTGGTGCATTCATCCAGATGGCCATGGCGTTCGGATCAGGAATACTCGACCCAGAATACAGGTCATTCTGTGGCTGATGTTCCGGTTGGAACAAGCTCGAGGGACCCGGCTCGTAGCTGCCGCAGCCATTCGGTGGGTTGGCGGAGTTTCCACCACAGGCAATGTTGGGGTTGGCGTGTCCAAGTTGGGTAAATAACAATGAACTCAACTCCCAATCCCAGTTGAATTGAGCATTATCGGTGAAGATGTCCCCAGCAGGCTGTGATTGAGACTGGGGTTGGGAGGCTGCCTGGCCTATATTCGCACTCGAAGATACGGGCGCTCCCTGTGTCGATGTGCACCACTGCTTGGGATCCATGGCAGCCTGGGATACATCTGTGACCCCCGTCTCTGCCGCGCTTACGACATGGCTCTGGGGCATTAGTTTGATCAGGTTTGAAGTATCACCCAGAGAGAACAGTTGAATAAGCATATCACTACGACGCATTCAGTCGCAAAAAGCGTCGGATGGTTGTGAAGCTCACCTCAGCCGACAAGCTAGTCCATCGCGATTCGCCCGACTTGATGAACAAGAACAACCTCTGTATATCGGCTATTTCCTTTTGAAGGTTATACGACACGCTTCTGTCACGACTCCAAGGTTGATGGCCAATACCGTACTAGCAGCGAACGCTGCGGTCTATGGGTTTGATTAGGCTTGTCAGCAACGGCTCGCGCGCGTCCAACAAATGTAACTCAACAATAACACTGAGCGACGCGAATTTGCTTCTCTTCAATGAGGCTGCCACAAGGTGACTGCAGGCTCGAGCTGCGTTTGTGCAGATCGCCAGTCCCGGCATTGACAATGGCGACTTATCCTTGAGGAAGGGGCGATGGATCTGTATTTGGAGGTAGTAGAATGCGAGTGAAGTAACAGTTGCTGTTGAAAGCACTTGGTGTGGTGTTGTAGGGTCCCATCGAACTGTTACCAGGGGAGTTGAGCCAGATCAAAGCACCTGAAGGGGTGGGGGTACGTACGGTGCTGGGGCAAATTGTCCTTCCAGCGGTTCATAGCAGAGTCCAACTCGGATACGATTCGGGTGTACCACTGTTCTGAATCGCTGATTGATCCAGTCAATGTCTTGGACTTCTTACTCGAATACAATGTCCGAAGCATAAACGCAGCGATCTCGCAGAGCTTGATATGCGCAGTTTGGAACGCGAGTTGACTGGGCTTTCCCGGAGGCTGTTTCCATGCCTGGCTTGGATCTTCAACTTCCGTATCCCAATACTCGTCATCGCACTCGATTGGGTATCCCACTTCAATGCTGTGGAAAGTTAACAAGCAGTTTACGTTGGGGGAACGTCACGTACTCTTCCTCATGCAGACACGAAGGTCGTCCGAGAGCTGCACTGCACTGCCATTCTAAAGCGATGAGCACCCTTTAACCACTGTCAAAACGCAGCCACAGTGTACGGAACAAACAGCAAGCCTACCAGAAAACCCGCTTTTCATATTCATGCTCGTGTATCGTCTTGGCATTCTGTGAGATTCCCTTCTCCGTATGCATTCCTTTGTCAATCGCCAATCTCACGGCCATGCCCAAGAGACTCCAACCGGTGTGGGGAGCCGAAGTTCCAAGGAAGTAAAAAACCGTCAACTAAACACGTCAGGTCGAGGTTTGCAGGTATGATAAAGTGAGGACATACCGCATAATATTGGAGATCCATGATTTCTACACGGTCAATCACCGTATGCACAACTAATGGCGTCGGCGCAAGGTACTTCCACCCTGCAGAGGGCCCCGACCAGTCAGGATTCTCAGGGTCAATGGTCAGAACCCGGTCGTCGTCAACAAAGCGAGAGGCTACTGCGCAGGCGGCCAATAATACCCGACCAAATCCTGAGTCGGAGATATGCCGCTGTTGACGCACATCCCTCAAGAAAGATGGCCAGTGGAGGAGCGGAAGCTGGGGGTGTACCCATTCTTCATAGGCGAGCAACAACGTGTCGAGCAAATCTGGTTCAGGAAATGTGTAGACGGAATGGGGGACGTTCATATAGTCCCGTTCCCACTGCAAAGCGGGCTTCAGTAAAACCCAAGTTGATGAGATGGCTGAGCCGCTTACCGAACGAAGGTTCCAAAGGGTATGCCTTCGTGGGTCTTTCGGCCGGCTTCCTTCGATTGGGACAGGACTACCTCGGCGCAAATGAGAGTAAACTTTTGAGGATTAGTACTGGAACGCTGCACATGAAAACGGCCAATCGAACCTGGCTTTCCCAAAGAATCTGTCTTGAATACAGTCGAATGACATCCGGCCGAAGACATCAACGAGTTGAGAGTAATCTTCGGCGTCCTCTCCATCATCCCGAGGAGACGACGCAGAGGACAGAGTTGTGGTATCGGAAGTGTAGATTCTGTGAAAGAGGAAGGTGACGTCTGTCCACTACCAGAGAGAACCTCCGTCTAGAGATTGTGAGACGCTGGAATGATAGTAAAGAGAAGACGTACAGCGGCTAATTGACCCTCTAGGTCACGTATCTTCTGTTCCAACTTTGCAATCTGCCTAGAATGGCTTCAGGCGCTGTTTCACGAGAAGAAAGAGATGGCTGGTAGTACTCCGCCTGTCTGTCCCGCTTCTGCCAAAATGTTCAGTAGCAATTGCGGGTGTTACCCCCTACGATGCCATACCTTTTGGCGTGGAATAGTATGAGCGCAGACCGCGTTTGAACTGATACAATTCGTACAAATGTTGTCTGGCATGATTGCACTGTCACCTGCGAGAAATGTCAAGAGATTTCATACCACTCGACGATGGTGCATACATTTAGCTGCTGATAGTATTAGCTACGTGAAAGGGGGCTATATGGCTTTGTGGACGTACTTTTCTTTCGTTTGCAAGCGTCGCATGCTCCATGCAGGCGCCTCCTACGCTTGTGCCGCTGCCCTCCGTCATCAGGAGCCTCTGGGCTGTCCTCAGAGTCTGAGCCATGGGGAACCTCGTATGTTGGCATTTGAAGATACACTTGTGGTCACCAAGCCAAATTGTCCTGTATAATTTGACGGGATGGGCCGCTTCAGAGGAATATGGATGAGGACAAGAATAACCCCTGTTACTAGTAGGCGTGGGGGATCGGCGGCCTCGGATGCGAACCATCGCATTCCCACGGCTTCACTCACCCCTTGGTCAGTAAACTCAGCGGGCGCTTGTCTTCCTTTGATTTTCCTGACTCAGATCGCAGCCCGTCTCGCTCTGCTCCGGCTTCATCGTCCTGGGTTCAATCTGGGTAAACCCTCCAGACTATTGCGCTCAATAATCTGCACTGTTAACCGGCCTTTCTTAAGGAGGCCAACGATGTCTGAGGTCCAAAAACGAAAGGCATCCGAGTCTCTGCCGAACGCGCAACTCTAGATGGTGCTCAGGCGACAGCGGATTCCAGTAGGCCTCAGCAAAGGTTGCGACTTGACAGCGACAATGAGGCAGCTGCGGTCCCTGAGCCTACCCGTCACACTCTTGCATATCCTCGCGTGACGGATCGCGTAGATCCGACGCCTTTTCAGCTACCAACTCAGATAACGTCCTTCTCGTACGATGAGAATCACCAGCAGCTATTTGATGATTCAGCGCTGCATTACTATGTTGACCCTCCTCCAAACGCACGGCTTGACTTCGCCTATGACCGTTGGGTCCGCAAGCCAGATACTCGAGGCCGCTTGGATCCGCTGTTAAAGGCCATCCGAAAGGCAAAAGAAGATCGGGTCAAAGCTGCGCTAGTCCCGGACAATGGTGTCGTGTGCTGGAGAGGGATCATGACGAAGTGTTACTCTCGATCACCTGGAGTCTGGCTAATACACTGAGGGAGAATCTTAACAGCTCCATATGAAGAGAGAGATGATTGGGACCTGAACGTGATGTTCGTGAATGGAGTGTTATACTTCGAGGAACATCTCACTGATAGCAAGCTGCAAGACAAGTAAGTAATTTGCTTTTAGGTTATTAGACATCCGCCCTGACAGGGTGCAGGAACAATATGCAACCGAGGCAGAGGCAGCAAACCTACTATGGTTATGCTTTCGAATCCTACTGCACCTCGGAAACACCCACTCGTCCACCGGGGGGGTGGCGACGTGAATACAAACGTTCAATGGTGTAGCGTGGTCCGGACCAAGCTCGGTGACTCGCGGATTGTCATCGGTGGCGAAGTTGACTGTGTGAGAGGTACATCGTCTCTGAATGTTCCTGGAAGCATTTGCCCAACCCTTTCAGGAAAATACACAGGTCGGACCGATACCTTTGTCGCTCAAGACTTCCATGACAATTCGCGGCGCGCAGGATGAGGCACGGTTTGAAAAGTAGTACCACATCCATGGCGCGTCACTTAGAGGGTTAACCTCTATCTCCCCAGGAAACTTCTCAAATTCTATTTCCAATCTTTCCTCCTTGGCGTACCGGTGAGTTAACCCTTATCCCGGATCTCTTCCCGCAGCTTCCCGCTCACCCATTGCATTCCCCTTCAGGAAATCGTGGTCGGATTTCGAACGCCATCTGGAGTAGTGAATACCCTTCAGAAGTTCAAGACCATTGAACTTCCTCGATTGGTGCGCGGGAAGCCTGGAGCTTGGGATCCATCAGTGTGCCTTGCATGGGCAACAACTTTCTTACCTTTCTCAAGTCCACCCTCGTCGAGGACTCGCCGCGGGTCTGGCGAGTAACGTTCACGCCCGGCACCGGCGTCAGTGCCCACGCGTTGGACGACGCTGGCGTTGATGAAGTCGTGAATGGAGAAGACCGAACCGGTTTCCTACCGTCCTGGTACTGGGATGAGATACACGCGGCTCGCAATTCGCCACCTCTGGCAACGTCCGCTCAGGCCCCTCCCATCCCTTCTCCCATTCAAAACACACATTCGACGACGACGTCATCTACGAGAACCATCTCAGGATGGCAGGTCTGAAGCCGGAGGTTTTTATCATGTGCCTCTTGCTTCCATCAAGAAGGCTCGAGATCATGTGGCTTTTGCTGTGGCGAAGGGCAATTCAATCAAGAAACATCACGAAAGGTTTCGATAGTTTCGCGGATACGATCTCCTCTTACCCCCGGTCGGCGATGAGAAGGGGACCGTTGGCCGATGGGAGAGTAGGACCCCGTAAACCGATCTTCACGACCAAAAACGACTACTTAATACAGTCGCACCTCAACGCGTCTGTATCCTTTTCTTTGAAACCTAGGAGAGCAGGAAGAATATACTCCGTTATACTCCTTGGATGATGCGAGTCTCCGTGACGGACTCTTTGTCTTAACGCGCCCCGCGTCAATTTAACCACGACGCGTCCAGCCGCGGATCGAGTCCATTTCTAAGAATGTGGAGTAGGATATGTCGCCGGCAGTGCAGGGTAATGATGCTGCGTCCTTTTGGGTCCTTGGTTCGCGCTATATTACCCCATCTCATGCAGGAGCGGCTCTCAAGCAGAGAGCTGCTCATGTGCCAAGCTGAAAGAAGGAAGCGAGACCGTCGAGGCTGACAATTCCTTCTGTCGAGTTTGCTCATATCCTGGCTTGAAAGGTGAACTTTTACTTCTATATCGTGCTACGCTTCGCTGACAAGCTTAGTTAGGCTCGAACCTCTCCATCAAACATGCACGTAGGCCTTTGAGGTGGAGAGACTCGCGTCTACATCGCGTCTACACCGTGTTCCTACTACTCGGTTTCAAGCCCGATCGAGAGACATCCACCTCAACATTGCTAGTGAGATCAGTGCTGCTGGAGGATAGTTTGAGCCCCGAATCGCAGTGAGTTTTCATTCATTTCGGCGGGGAAAAGCAGTTCATCCTTTTATAGGAGTGAAGGCTTGGCCGCTACGAAGGAACGGGTGGTACTGGGGGCGGTTTAGGGCTTTGAATCATCCTTGACCAGGGTGCTCTACGCCTCTTGCATCTGCAACCATGAGACATTGGGCGCCTGTTTCCAGGTGAGAGGTCTGCGGGGTCCCACCTCGGCCGTCAGCCGCGAACTGATGGGGACATATCGGCGTATAAACGTCCGCACTAGACGCTGACACCAATGTCGGTTGTCCCCGACGACAGATTCAGAAGAACAATGGTGTTCTTCACCACCGATGTCTAACTGTCCATCAATACAGTCAAGCCCGGCCCGCAGCATCACATCTAATGGGCGCGACACTTCCTGGCGATGGGCGCGTTTTCGCGAGCGTTGATGACCTCCTCACTGCTTACCGTGGCAATCAATCAGTGAAACTACCAAGGCTATGCGGAAGGCCGGAAGCTTCGATTGTAAGCGTCAGCAGTTATGTATCCTCGAATGGCTGTGAGCCGTACTATACTCATACTCCGATCGGCCTAAGCTAATACACTTTTCAGGCATGCCATGGCCCACCTTTGAGCGCACCACATTGTAGGGTACTGGGCCCATGACCTGGGCACTGACGCCATGGAGAACCCCACTATAATTACCGGTCCCTCAGGCAAATCGCGTGGCAAGCGTGTACGTACCGTGGCTTACAGCTCACCGTGACCGCGTTGTGCCTACATACTCAGCACAGACTTGCGCAGCTCGATCGATAAATAATGACCGCAAGTCCGATATTTTGCCCATTCGAGGCGGCCGGTTGTTGTTGTTCCAAGAGCTTTTTCATTACTCGGAACTGGGATGATTCTCGAAATGTCACATTCTTTCCGGGAAGCCATTACCAAGTGGTACTATTGTGATTTACATCTTGTGGTACAACTTGACTGGCTGACTGGAGAGTCAGATGATGCACAGCATGATCCGATAGAACTAATTGGGAACGTCGCTAGTTGGGCCTAAAATCGGCGAAATCTGGGAGGCTCTCGAGGGGAAAAGTGCGAGGATATTGAGAGCCTTTGGGTAGCCAGAAAGTCAGAGATGATAAATATGAAAAGTCCATATTATTTACACGTACAATGGAGAGGGGTTACCGGGAGGTTTAAGCGGCCGAGCCCGGCGGAGAATGAAACGCGTCGGACGCGCTAAGAACTGAGCACCAATTCGATCTCTCTCACACACCTCTGCACACATCGCTCTCAAACGCGGTCAACGTCGTCCAGCCCGTTCTCGACGTCCATCAAGCCATTGGGCACTCTCTGCTCATCGTCGCACACATCGAGCTCACCGCACGCGTCCATGGCGACTCCCACTTCCTCAGCAACTTCCCCGTCTCCACCCATGGCTTATCTCTCTCACCCAGCCCCCGACCCCTCAGCCCCTGATGAACACCTCCTCGAATGGAACCCTAAGGACAGGGACCAGAGGCAGAAGGCCGTACAGAGTTTCTTTGCCAGGGCTGAGATCTCCATGGTGGGTACTATTTCCAGGAACGCGGTCGCGTCGTCGTTGTCGTCGGCGACGGCACACCCCTACATCATGCCTCGTTTCTCTCATGCAACGGCTGCCTCGCGTTCATCCTCGATGACGGCTTTGGGCTCCCCCAAGTTCCGCGGAGGCTCTCCTGGGCCCCCTTAATATGCTATGAAACCCATGGATTTGGTTACTAATAAAAATTTGCAGGTAACTCGCGCACTGAGGGCGCGTCTATCGTATGCCTCCTACAAGGCAACTCACAACATCCCCCATGTTCCACTGCCTGACCTGGAGGCCCAGAGCAATCATAACCAGGCCCAGGCATTCTCCCGCACCATCCATCCGCGAAGCGGAAAGCGTCGGCCCCTTATTACTATACCACCGACAACACCAGGTCCTGTCTCGGGCTCACCAGCTACGGGGTACATTGCGCAAAGGCCAGCCAGGAGCAATGGGACCTCCATCGTCTGTCAATTCTCCACGGGCACACTACGGCTACACGAACACGGGACAGCCTGCTTCCGCGACTCACGGCGAGATGGCTTCTAGTTCCAGACACCCCTTTAACACGGCGCCAAACCTGTACACCTCGATATTAGCCCCACCTCCCGCAAAGCAAAGCACGGACTATACATAACGCAAACGATCCCCCAGTCCCAGCACAAACGCGTCCGGCCCCATCTCCTCGACCTCGCAGTGCTCACAAATCTCCGAGAACCGAAGTGGGACGTTCGCATGTCAAGTCTCGGCATTCCGACAGGTCTTCAAAGTCGACCAATTCCCAGACCGCCGTAGAACCAAAAGGTCTTCTGCCGATAAGGGGAAGCGAAGGGACTCTGCACGCGTTGACGCTGACGGAGATGTCGATATGAAGGCAGCCGCCACATTGACCCTCTCTGCTCGCTCCATCACAGACCATCAGTTGGTAGTGCATCATCGCCGCGCTCGAGTCTTGATGGTTCTGAGACGGGTTCGACGTTGTCCCATTCTCATTTTGCGCAAAGCTCTGCTCGGACAATGAGTGTTGCATCCCCCTGGCTCCGCTCCTGCCACCACAACCCCTTAGCTCCCGCCGAGACCCCCCTTACCTCAACGTACCCCTCCCCTACCAGTGATGTAGCAACAGAGCATTCCACAACTCCTCGTCCAGTTGCCACAGAGAAGGATAGTGAAGCAGCCGACCTGATGCTCTTCTTCTGGCGACTTCCCCTTCCCCTGCCCGTTCATCCAAACCCAGAGACCAGACTACATTCCAGACGCTCGGTGGCGGCGGATTCTGCACGGCCGAAGGGACGTGTTCTCTTCCAGTCAGGCTCCGGATCGGACTATCCTTCCGGAGAATCTTCAGGTGGGGCTGGCTTATTACAACCACCATCAGCATTGCTTCGAAATGGTGAAGGAAGCTTCACGTCGAGCCTATCAAATCTAGGCGCCGAGTCTGGGGGCAGCCGATCTGCCCCATCCCCTCCAATGCGGACCATCTCATCCGCTCCAGGAGCAGCCCCAAACCAGCTGCTTCCTCCTCCTTCTCTTACTCCCTTGCTCCCTGCCGCGCCTTCCAGTCCAGCTCCATCCAAAAGCTCAGTGTCATCCAGCCCAAAGCCAAGTAGTCAAGGCACACCGATTGACTTCAACATCCATGACTTCATCAATGCCTCACCTTCTCCCCGCATCAGCACCACCGTTCCTCAGGCTCACAAACCCAATCATAGCCTGCGGGCCGATGTCGGTCGGAAGCTCTTTGAGGAAGAGCAGATGCGGTTTGCCGCGCTAGGCAAGTCGCCCATTATGAGCCACCTCGTTGTTGCGGGCGGCGGTGGCGCTTCACCAGGGGAGATCTAAGGGGGGAAGGGCATCATCCATCTATTCCTCGACAAACATGGACGGCAGGAATTGATATAGTGCAAGGCTGACGCTGCCTCGTGGAACCTCGAAGCTTTATGAATGCAAGAACACGCGTCTTGTAATGCCTCGTGGTGTTGGATAACGATTTGGCGATGACAGATTTCCATTCATGATCAAGGCTCTCTCATTTCGCTGGCAGACGATGAATACGACGACGACAGATCAAGGCTGCAAGGATCGGCAAATCTAATAGAGGAGATCAGCTGTCTTGCATCTTCTTCAACCGCAAACTTTTCATTTCTCTTCCTTCGGTTCGGTATGGGAAGCACACACGGCTCGCTTGGTTTCTCCTCCCACTTTCCTGTCCACGACCCTTCGATCTTCCATCCTCAATTCTCAACATCAAGAACTCTTTTCTCGTTTCGGATATCCTTATTAGGTCCCTCTGGATTGCAATCTCATACGCATGTTGCAGCATCAACACGTTCCCGACCAAATTCTCTCTTCCTCTCTCTCTTCCCATTGTATCACAAAGCTTCCGCTCTCCTGGCACTCTCGATTCATGGTCTTCTCGACCCAGCCTCGTGCTTGCGATCGCAGCAGACCCCAGGGTAGCTCTTGCCGTCATTGGCCCAGATGTGTTGGCTCCTAGGATCCTTCAATCGCTGGTTGCCGGTGTCAGGAGATCCCATTCCTCGCTTCGTCCAGCAAGCACTATTTATTTCATGAACCTTGACCATCAACAGGTCTAACATCAGAGGACGTACGGACTCCTCAGGACATTCGAGTATGTAGTATGATGGTATCGTTATTTAAGCTCTCGTTCACTCGACCGATTTCTGTGTGCAAGTTGTATGTACCCTTCTTCTCCTACTCCATCTCTCTGTTTTGTTCTGAATAGTCATGTCTGCGACGAAGTGTACCAATAATTTCTCCCTTATGTCGCCCTCGCCCTCTATTTCGAGCTTTCTTTCCCTTCGGTTCGATCAAATATTCCCCCCTTCTACTCTCCTTTGCAACATCGTTTCACTTGTTTTCTATCGTTGTGTATTATACAAAGTCTCGAATATCTCAACAGCTGTTCTCTTTCTGGCAATCATCTTTCCGTTCTTTGCTCAACTCTGCATGGGATTCTCATCTCTTTCACCAGATCAGTCCTTCACTGTTCATCCATTTTCAAGACGATAGATATTGGCTATCCCGCACTCGAATGATACAGGTCCCTACAACAGTTAACCTTCACCAAATGTTATTAGAGTTTTTGCTTGAGTTCCTCGTGGAGTGCCTGCAACTCTGATTTCTCCATCTTCTTGGTAGGCCAACCAATGACCAGACCTTCACTGTCGCCAGCCGAAGGTTTGGGAATGACATGGAAATGCACGTGTGGGACCTCCTATCGGATAGCGGGGAAGAATCCGTCAGTCCGGTCCTTCTCGACGCTGCTCAGATGATACTTTGCGCAACTAGCCTGTGAATACATGGCCAGAACTCGGCGCGTACCATCCATCACAAGCACCACACACACTGACCTGGTGAGCAATCTTGCCATTGTTCTGAAGGAGGTTGTAGTTCTCAAGGCCTTGTGCCGCTGCGATCTTCTTCGCGATGGGGAGAACGTCCGTGAGGTACTCGTCGGGCAGCTCGTGGAGCTTCTCCGCGTGGTCTTTTTTGAGTCACGACGACAAGAAGCCCACAAGTCAATGATTATGAAGGAAATCAGAGGTTCGTTGATAGTACGAACAGGGACCCAGAGTAAGAGATGGTGAGTTCTGGTGGAAGGGTGAATGGAAGGTGGTAGGGACGTACATTTGGGAATCACGAGTGCATGGCCCTTGGACAAGGGGCCAATATCAAGGAAGGAGAACCTAGAGCCGAGGGCAAGTTGACAACTCAGGTCTCACGAAGCCGACGGCAAGCACATACGACAACTCGGTTTCAACAAGCTTGTAGCTCGGGATTTCGCCTGTTTAAAACGCGTGAGTTACTCTTACATTTCGTCAGGACCTGGGTTATACCCTTGATAATCTTGCAGAAGATGCAAGAAGCGAGGGACCTGAAGCCCAGCAGAGTCAATTCAACCCAATGTCTGATTTGAGATACCATAGTGTAACTGACTTGACTGCAGCAGACATCGTGACTGTAAGATAGGATATGAGTATAGAGAGCCCCAAAGTACTAACTTCAGGACTTACTGTCGAGTATAATACCCTCAGAGCTCCCGGTAGGCGTTGAAACGTTACAGCTCAACCAATGCTGCCCGGAAACATCTCCTATCTCTGACGGACCGGCATATCCCGGTATGTGATTGATCGTGAGAACGATTGTGTTCGCTTGGGCGTTTGAACTGAAACTTCCAACAGCAAAAAGGCAGCTAGGGAGCTCGAGTCCGCTAGTACTGTGCCACACACCTGTCTGAGATACAGTAAATCTGGGTGGCTGCCGACCTGCTGCTGTGTGTCCTTTTCTGCGCTCTTCCTGCAGTCATGAACTTCTGGCCCCGCGGTAGAGGACGAGAAGCAGCCTTCGATAGTAAACAAGGCTGAAACTCGATCGACCTCCTGAAGCCCAAATACTTCTCCAAATGGCCTGCTTTCTGTGCAATTGTGTTCTTCTCGCTGACGCCGTCCCTTTCACGATTACGACTTTTTACGACCTGCGTTGTTGAACATGGCCCTTCGAAGGATGATCCTCAGGCCTCACGAAGTAATCCCTGAATTCAGACCCCTTTGGATGGCTTTCCTCGCCGCTCACTGCTCGTGCTTCCTTATTAATCTTGGCCTGCTCTCCTTCATCGCACTGTGAGTTGTTGTCACGCAAGTCACAGCTGGAGAAGCCCTGACACGCTCGCAGGATGGCTTCCACATTCTCAGCACCAATCTTGAGCTCGCTATGCTTCTTGCATACTAACAAAGACCGTGGTGTGGTCTTTGGTCTATGGGTGTGGTGCAGAGACTCTGACGGTCTCTGTAGCGATATTCGGTACGAGGATTCTTTTCATCGAGTGTGGCCCTTCTCCCTGAGACACGAATAGGATGGGATATACCAGATCTCCTGAGCTTTCCTCTTCTCTCACGGGGGGGGATTAGTTCTCTACCCAATTTGTAAGTGTATAAATCATGTGGCGTACCGTTCACTGAAACTTTCTCTAGCATCTGTCATGGTACTCGCGTCCATGATCTCCTACATACCTATTTGGCGTGGCACCGACACCCCAGTTCAAGTGAACATATCGCGAGGCTTGGGCCTGATTTCAATCGTCATCTCAACTCTCGCTTTTGCATTCATGTTGCCCATTTCTCTAATACCGCCAGCGAGTTCAACGACAATGGGTACTCTGCTGAGTACGGCCCCTTGGTAAGTTGCGGAATCCTTCGCGAGAATAGTACTTACTCAATCGTGTTGTAGCCTGCGCTATCACTTCTCTCCATCTTCTTCTTGGTTCTCGCTACTCTTCCAACATTTAGAAAGGAGTCAACAATGATCAAGAGGTCGCCTTCGAAAGACTTGGAACTCCACCTGACCCCCGTCTAAACCACGCCGTGCTCGGCTGTCCGGAATGCTATCTCCACGACGCTTGTACAGACTATGACCACGAAACACACTACGTTATCTAGGATCCCAAATTCAAAGCATTCAGTTCCGTCGGTTTGTATATTAACATTTACGACAACCAAACGACAACGCAACGGGAGATTCTAATCTGTCCAAGTGCCAATCAAGGTCGTTACCTGGAAGTGACAGATTGAGAGAACGTCTATTCGCTGCGAATTCCTACTGTACACGGGCAAAATGACCTTTCGGAGATAGATATGCCATGACAAATTGACAGTGTGCAGTGGAGGGTGTTAATTCGTACTGTTACATCGAAGACATTAGTGTCCATCTAGGGCATCTCTATCCGAATCCAATGAGCGAAAAGGTGCGTTAGAAGTGATAAAAGTGTCGAGATGCCCCGCGATCTTCAAAGTCAAAAATCGGGAGGCCCTGCTTCTCGTCATACTCTGGTGATTCAGGGATTTCGAAATCATCATTCACTCCCCGTCCGCGACGATGGCTATCAGGCCAATGAACCACTGCTTGGGACCTCTGGCTAGACTCCCTCGAAATGACAGCTGCTCTGAACGTTGGAAGAGTCGCCGTGCATCCGGTTTGATGGTGATGTAGAGAGTACGGGGACGTATCCCACCCGAGGCCCACACGGACGTTGATAAGCATGAACGCGATTCCGCACATGGCTGGGCAGCCGTCGAAGGTAAGGAGGCTGAGGAATGACTGTCGGTGGTAGTTGATAAACACGAAGATGCTCCAAAGGCTAATAAAAGAGCTGCTTAGTCCAAGCCAGGATGTATTAAAGGTTGCTCACCTCCAGAGCAGTGCGCTCTCAGTGACGATGATGATCACAGGACTATGCAAGATCAGTCAGCCGCCTTAGTAGATAGCACATCCCACTTTACCTTGAGCGCTGACTTATCTCCAATATTGTCAACGCATGGATCTTATAGATGCATACCATAAGGCCAGCTAATAGGGGTTCTTCGATCAGACGTCGATAGCGTTGGAATGCGAAGGGCCGCCCACCTGAGCAATACATATTGGTTCTTGGGGTACAAGTCAGTGTCAACGCTTTTGGCAAACACAAGTGGACTTACACCAATGTGAGCAGCGCACCTGCCTGAATCCAGTTTACAACCGCAACTGAATGAATGCCAGCTTCTGCAGCGTGGCTCTCGGCGAACCATGCACATCCTCGATAACCGCACACTGAGATGTGTCAGAACAGGGAATACCAAGTCCGACATCTACTTACCGATGAAACCAACGCCAGTGAGGAAAGGTGGTAGGATAATCCAAAAATTGTGCTCTGAAACAATCCAGAGGCGCCAGATCTGAGAATCGTTGTGAGCCATTCTCTCGGGGAACATCTCAATATTTTTTGCTCACCAACAAGAAATCGGCGATGGCTACAGCGGTAACGATGAGGAAGGCACCAGTGATGATGGTCGGGTTCGAAACATCTTCCAAGTACTCCATCGCCGATTCACCTCGGCTAATCAGGGACACTGCTGTAAGAACGCGAATCATGGTACAAGCCCAGTGCTGCACCAGAGCTCCAGTGAGTGACCATTGATGAGTCCTTAGCCAAAAACATCCTCACCGCAACGATGATAAAGAGGAGAAGCACGCTTCCAAACACCATGGGATGCGCCAGGCTCTGCCAGAAGCTCGGGCGTTTGGACCGCCTGTTAGGAGAGCGATGAATCAAAAGGTACAATGCAGTCAAGCACAGTACCACAAAGACTCCATCAAGGAATCCTTCTACGCCAGCGGTTGCGAAAGTTGAAACCAGGGTCTTGTAGTACGAGTCCGCCATAACTAGGTCATCAAGGGGCAGACCTGCGAGCTTGTTCGATGCTCGATGGTTAAGCAAAGCCTTTATATCATGACAGCCGTGCGATGACGGTGTCACAGACAGCTGCCAAATTCGGACGGGGTCGAGAGCAACCAGTGCGGCCGTAGGTGACGATTGTGAACAAGTTCTTGAGATGCCATTTGGGCGATTGTGTTGCTTATATCAATGAGTTCTTCGGTTTTGGCGTGATAAACATTGAGAAGCTCGGCAAAACCTGCGAAGGGAGGAGCTATGTCCCCGTTCGCATAGCGCGCATTTACTTGATCCCAAGTACCACTATCCTGAGTTGAGCACCGTGCGCTACCCAGAGAGCGTTAGTAGAAAGCGCACTCGGCTTTTGGGCTGACGGAAAGGGAATCCACACACTTTACGGAGCACAGCCTCAGGCACAACGAGGAGCCAGGATGGCCCGGGCCGTTTCGAAGGGAATGTCAGAAGTTAGAACCACCTGACTGGCCGATAATAGCCTTGATTTGAATGTATATCGATAACGAGTTTGCGGTCTGTGAATGCAAGGCTTGCCCCTTGCTGGCATACCACCCAATTCAAGCTTTCAAGCCCTGGGCAGAGCTCAATAAGATTGTAATTTGATGTGAGCACCAAGTTCAAAGGATGGAGCATAGAAGGTCGTGGCCTCGAAAAGTCGGAAGCGGGTGCGTTGGGATTGGAGTCGACAATTCAAGTTGAAGGAGAGTTAATGACCTTATTGAGGTAAATACGTCTGGAAGTACAAGCTCGCTCGAATGTACCTGCTCGAGTTAACGCCGTCCCCAACCAGTCGCTATGACTTGGAAGCACGAGCCTGTGTTCTGAACAGAAGTTTTTCGGTGCTATCTACCAGCGGCCATTTGAAACCTACGACATGGGTGCTTGCACCGTCGGGCTGGGATCGTTTCCAGTACGACCTCAATTGCAAGTGTGTTACAAAGTGCAACCTTCCAGAGATAAACGAAGGAGACATGCAGAATGAATTA
Source organism: Coprinopsis sp. MPI-PUGE-AT-0042 (assembly GCA_020736565.1). Lineage (NCBI taxonomy): Eukaryota > Fungi > Basidiomycota > Agaricomycetes > Agaricales > Psathyrellaceae > Coprinopsis > Coprinopsis sp. MPI-PUGE-AT-0042. Next base: position 201,113 of record JAHBOF010000159.1, on the reverse strand, counting down.
AAAAGGCAGTGCCTTTATTCATCCACCATTGCTGATTGCTCTCCTGAACTATACCAATACCTATCGATGCCACTGGCAGTGGTGGTGGCAGTCGTTGCTCAGGTCACGATGCCGCGTCGAAGCCGTGTCCATCTGATGATCAATTGTTCAACAATTGTTCGTCAATTCGCGCTGGCAAGATTGGAGGATCCGATGAGTGAGTCCTCTTGCCTTGAGTGTCGCCATCCAGGCAGGTAAAAGGCAAACCCCAGGCCCGCCTTTGACGGAAACCTTGTTTACGGCTTTTGCTTCAATTCCCCCTAATCCCCCCTGGTGTTGCTGTAAGACAGGACGAAGATTTCTTAAGATACCTTGGTCCGGAATCTTCATCAATCTTGAACGATGTCAAGACGTCTTTAGATCATAGCACAGCCTGTTAAGCGCCCAAACGACTTTGAGCCAAGACCCGCGTGCGATTAATGGTAGGGTGGTACGGCATGAGTAAAGGGACTTCAAAATGTTGAGGAGACTCTGAGCTTGAGTGCTTCAGGAGGGGGCATTTCCCCTTCATATCCTTTGATAACTGTCTGACGCACATCCTGGAAGCCTTGAAAGCTTCCCTTGTAATGCGATGCCGATGGTACGATTGTTCTCTGTGGGGGGGTGATTCTGGGCTCGCAGCCAACCTCGCCTATGGCACAGCTCGAGGCTGGGCGATGCCATCTGCTTTTTCTCGTTAAATTGGTGGGCTCTGAAGATGCTGGCAATATATGGCACAGCAACTCTGCTCGAACTTTGCCTAATCTGGTGCTTGCTTTCCTTCGACAAGCGCCCATATCCCGGATGCAATGACTTTTTCTACCGCTTTGCATCGCCGCTGATGTTCAAGAGGTGGCTTTCTTCTTTATATACCTGTGGGAGGCTGTCAAGATGGGCGATGACTTCTTGCTCTTGCCCCTATCGGCGCTGTAGTACTCAACACTTTGTGCTCTCTCCCTCATTCCTCCACGATGCCTAGGTTTCCAAATGCTCAGAACATCAGCATCTCTGGGGGCCAATTCAACGATGTCTCTGGCAACCAAACCAACCACTACGATAACAGCAGAACGGAGATCAGGGGCTCTTTCAATACCAACAACAATGCTTTCTACAATTCGTTCAACGACAACTCGTTCCATGACAACTCGTTCCAGGACAATTCGCGCCACGACAATTCGTTCCATGATAACTCGTTCCATGACAATTCGCGCCATGACAATTCGTACCACGACAATTCGTACCACGACAATTCGTACCACGACAACTCACGCCACGACAATTCGTACCACGATAATTCGCGCCACGACAATTCCGTTCAGAGGATCCTCTACATCCAGAAGCCCGCCCGCTCACAGCACGAGTCTGCTCCCTTCAGCTGCGGCAAAGCTGGGACGACTCGGAGCTGGGCAAAGAGCTGGGCATGCCTCTCGTTCGTCTGGATTCACCTCCAGAGGGGACTTCTCCACCAATAGTTTTGATCAATCATACCACGATAAAAAGGACCAGTCAGTTCGTGACAGCAACAACAGCTCATCGAATAGCAAACGAAGATCGATCCACGCACAACAACCAGGATTACCGAGACCAGTCGAGAAGGGTCGATAGCTCGAAGCACACCATCAACGACAATCGTAGGTATGATGTAGTCTCCGTTGCTGACCATACCACCTCTGATGAGTCGATCATTTTAGGTACGATAACAGCCAACACGATAATCGGAGATACGACGGCGATGACACCATCTACGATAACCGTCAATCCGACCGTCACAACCGATCTTCTATCCATAATGGCCCATCGACGAAAACGACAAACACAGACAACTTGCGCGTCAACCCCAACAGCGTCTCTGGCGGCCTCACAAACTCGGGCGTGATAAGTCCCAAATCGCCGAAGGGACAGAAGAGTACAAGTCCGTTTTGTTTGTCTTTTGTTCGTTGAGCTTCTAGCGCTGAACGTCTCTTGTTTCCAGATGGATTCTCCGCTCCCGTTAAGACGAAGTCAAGGGACGACGTCGACTTCGCCTCGAACAGTTATTCTGCGAGGACCTCTCGCTCAGTGACCCCAACTCCAGCCACTCCTCGTCCCGACGAGCAGCGTCGCAGTCGTAAGATTACTCCTATTTGATTCCCACTCGTATCTGACAAGCTATACAGGTTCAGTTGAAAGACGTAAGCTCGAAGCGACGCTCCCACAACGACTGTCAGACGACAGGCTAGCGAGGGCCGCGTACTGCCTCTCAAGATGCACTCTCTTATGTTGATGCACCTTCGCCAAGCTCGCACTTGAGCCCAACAATCCAGAACTCGCCGCTTGCCGAATCTCCAGAACGCCTGCGTGCCTCACCGCAGCCAGTATTTTCCAATCAGGACCTTCCTCCCGAGTCTTCAGCATCGCCGTCACATCCTCAATTCCAGCAACAAAGGGCGCGGGTAGATCAAGCATCCGGCAGTAAACCACACAGCAGCAACACCGCCGGCAGTGTCGCGCATCTCATGGAGGGTCTACTCGTTCAAGGAGAAGAGGAGACTGAGACCGTCTGGAATACACCTCCTGCGGCGAAGGAGAGGCGCAGAAAGAGAGACCTGATCAAGAGAGTCTTGTTTTGTATGTAGGACAAGCAAGCGAAGGCTACCAAGGCATAGGCTTGTAGGGTTTGGTCTTGTTTCCGCTGGCATCTGTTGGCTTGGACACTACTCGAATGGTCGAATCTACTATCCATCTTTTGTGAATCTCTCCCTACATCATACTCTTATTAATATCTGTCCACTCGTTCTCGCTCGTTATGGATACCCCTGGTTAAGGGTTGTGAAGCATAGGCAGGGGGCTTTGGGTCCCCAGATGTAACAGCAGATCCATCGAGAGGTTAATTAAAACGAAGAGATTCCCCAATTGATTCGCTTTCCACATGAGAGCCTACAAGACTCATATAGTCTAAGGAACCTGTATGTTGCCAGGTCAATTAGTGGGATTCAATGAGAGCGACTAGAGGATAACTCGAAGCCGTGACGAATGTTGTAGTGGAAGACAGGTCGATGATCCTCACGATGTATTACTATTCCTGCCATCTTCAGTGATCACGAGGCTTTCATCTCGAGGTTTGCAGACAAAAACCCCATTCATTTGCTTTTATTTTTCAACCATGGTGGATCCAGATATCGGAGGGACAGAGGGATAGAGAGAAAAGAGAAAAAAGAGGTGTAATATTTGATATCAAGGGGTGAGAAATACAAAAGGAACAGCGGCTATCCAGAGCTGAGGAGAGAAGAGCTATACTACTGCTGAATACTAGGCACTGCCTTGGCGAGGAGATATAAGTATCGCCCACACTACCTACTCGCAAACGAGCCACCTAAACGCATTGATGGTAATAGTCATTCAACTTAGTGCATGTCGAGCCGGACTCGCAGCAGGTAGATCCAGTATAACCTAGGCCACCACATTGGCCCCACTTAGCTGAGCAGTTGCCTGAATAGAAGAAGGTCAGTAACCAAGAAAGCGACGCTGAAGGGTCATTACTTGCCCGAAGGGGGGCGGCTGAGTGGTTGACTGGGGGTTGAGAGGTGACTGGAGGTTGAGAGGTAACTGGAGGTTGAGTGGTGGTGGCTGGTGGCTGAACGGCACCCTGAAGGGTCAAGAGACCAGGTCGGTAGGGCAGGAGATCGTAGGTGCCACCGGAGTTGGGGGCCTTACCCTGGTACAACAGGCGGAGGTTGCAAAGGTCGATGGTATTGGTCTGGTCGGCATTATCCCTGATGATTTCACCGTGACTGATGTCGTTTGGTCCAGGTAGCGCCGCTGTTCGCCTTGCCGGCGAATGGGTTGCTCTCGCTAGCAGCCATTGGGAGTCCAAGAGCCACCAAGACTGGTAGCAGTAAAGGAACGGAAGTAGCGTCCCTGAAGAACCGATGGCCTCGACAATCATGAGGTACCTCTGTTCGCCCTTGATGGTGTAGACCTGGACGGCCTCGAAGAGGTTGTTGGTGGGTGTCGGACATGATGGTCTGGTAGTTGGAACCGAAGCTGCCGGGGAAATTGCCAATGGGCATGCTGGCGCGGTAGATCTTGCCGTTGTCACCGCAGAAGAAGAGGTACATGTTCTGGCTGTCACCGATGATTGCCTGATCGATGGGACCAGTGTTAGATCCAGAGATGGATCCAGTGAAGAGGGGGTTAGCACCCGACCATCCGTTGGGGTTCGTCGGGTCAGTGCTCGTCTTGTACGAGAACGCGGTAGGGCCCCATTGGTAGGCTAACACCCAGATGCTCTTTGGTGCAAAGTAGATGAGGGAGGGAGCAACGGTTCCCTGGTTCATACCAGTTTGCGTCGCTGAGCTCAGCTGGTTGAAGTTGTCAACGAGGCTGAAAGCCATTGAGCCATATGAAGTGCCAGTGTCGTGGTTCGTCGCGTAGACGAGGTGCTTGCCCTGGTAGGGAGCGGTGGTGAAGTCCTTGAGGGACACCCAGCCAGATTTGGATTGGCCAGAACGCCGGAGGATGTCCAGCGGTATGTGGTAGGTAGGCTACATTGCGCAAGGGCGGACGCCGCGGATGCGAGCAGTCTAATGTAGACAGCGAGCTTCATGTTGACGAGTGAGGTGGTGAGATGTCGATGAGATAATCGCACTGACCCCATATTTCTAGAGAGCAATGAGTATATTACTCAGGGCGGGAGCCTCTGGGTATCCTAGAAACAGTCACTTGTCGTGCTTCCAGAGTGCACGGGTGGTATATGGAACGCTCAGGTGGTATTGAAGGGAGCCGAGCACTGAATTGCGTGGGTTTGGGAGCCATTTTAGAGTTGGTGAGTGAAAGCTTCGCCTGTCATTCCTTCATTTTTTTTCTTACCGACGACGAACCGTAAATCAACCGGTCCCGTTTCGCCCTCTTCCAGCTTGAAAGGGCGAACCGACGCTCACGGCTTTATCAGTTCTGCCGGTTTTTTTCTCTTTCAATTGTTTGGCGATCAAATACTGCACGATCGGTGCCCGGTTGGCGCAGAGCAGGAGCAGAGCTCACTCGTCTTAGCCGAAGGTTGTGGTTGAACGTTGAACATCACAGTCTAAAATTAAACTTGGGTCTTGATCGTAATCATAACTGTCACTGTACCAGCTTTCCGATTGCTCAACGCTAGATGAGCACCGAAATGAACGAGGAATAAGGCGAATGTAGAAGGGATGTCGAATTCAACTTACATGAACTAAAGTGAGCATCGACCGAGGCTCACAACCGGATTTTCTGGCACATGTTTAGTAAGTGGTCCGTGCTCATATTTCGAGCATAAGTAAGGGTGAAGGAAAGGGAAATGAATTAAGAAAGAAAAGCCTCTGTGGTAGTGACGATGCCTCAGGGGCTTAATTCGATCGCGTCGCGTTAAGTCCTTAATTGGCGGAATAGGGGCTATCGAGTCTTGGCGCGATGCTTCCACTGCTATCACCTGCCAGGCACTCCTCATTTCCTGACGGACCTCTGCATTACTCTACTGCAGTTAGATCGCTTTGTTCAATTCTGTCCACAAGGGCAAGGATGAAGGTCCCTTCTGCTCCAACAACCATAGTCCTGCACGGGCGAACTCACGCGGTGTCATGTTCAAGGACTTGATCTGAGAACCGGCTGGACCGTGACTTTCTCGGCCTGTTCGCCCCATTGGCCCTTTACCCCAGGCGATCTGGAGCATCAAGGCTTCCGTCTATCTCAGAGATTTCAAAGGCCGCATCCTCTCGAGGGTTCATTGAAGCAATCATACTCTTGGCCGCCTTCAAGGAGGAGACGCGTGACGTTTGCGGAACAAAAGAAACTATGGGTAAAAAAATCATGATAAATAAATTTAGCCTCTCCGATTTGCCCAGAGTCGAGCTCACATGGTATTACTCGTGCGTTGCCAACGAGATAGCGTTTAGTTTGCTCATGCACTCTTTACCTCGCCACACGTCAGCCATTAGTACTCGGAACACCGATAGAGACACAGGGTATGCATTCCAAAAAAGTCGAAAAATACAAGAGGAACCGCAGCTACTTAGAACTGGGGGACAAGGATTATACTACTACCGAATACTTGGGGCTGCTCTGAGGAGGCAAGGTATCGCGTGCGCTACCTACTCGTTTCGGGCAGTCTAGATACATTGGGAGTACCAGTCGTTTGACTTAGTGCATGTCGATCCTGACTCGCAGCAGGTAGGTCCAGAGTAGCCTTGGCCGCCACATTGACCCCACCTGGCAGAACAGCTCCCTGTATAGAACGAGTTCAGTACATAGAAAGTGACGCTAAAAGGGCATATACTTGCCGGAAGGGGGCTGGGTGGTGACAGGGGGTTGGGACGTGACCGGAGGTTGAGAGGTGACTGGAGGTTGAGAAGTGACTGGAGGTTGAGTGGTGGCTGGGGGCTGAACGGCACCCTGGAGGGTCAAGAGGACCAGGTCGGTAAGGCAAGCGACCGTAGTCACCGCCAGAGCTGGGAGATCTGCCCTGGTACAACAGGCGGAGGTTGCAAAGGTCGATGGTGTTGGTCTGGTCGGCATTGTCCCTGATGATTTCACCGTGACTAATGTCGTTGGTCCAGCTCGCGCCGCTGTTCGCCTTGCCGGCGAATGGGTTGCTTTCAGAGGCAGCGTTGGGAGTCCAAGAACCACCAAGGCTAGTAGCGGTGAAGGAACGGAAGTAGCGTCCCTGGGAAACCAATGGCCTCGACGATCATCAGGTACCTCTGTTGGCCCTTGATGGTGTAGACCTGAACGGCCTCGAAGAGGTTGTTGGTGGTGTCGGACATGATGGTCTGGTAGTTGGACCCGAAGCTGCCGGGGAAGTTGCCAATGGGCATGCTGGCGCGGTAGATCTTGCCATTGTCACCGCAGAAGAAGAGGTACATGTTCTGGCTGTCACCGATGATCGCCTGGTCGATTGGGCCGGTGCCAGATCCAGAGATGGATCCAGAGAAAAGGGTGCTAGAAACCCGACCATCCGTTGGGGGTTCGTTGGGTTGGTGCTCGTCTTGTAAGAGAAAGCGCCATTGCCACCCCACTGGTAGGCCAACACCCAGATACTTTTGGGTGCGAAGTAGATGAGGGATGGAGCGACGGTTCCCTGGCTCATACCAGTTTGCGTCGCTGAGCTCAGCTGGTTGAAGTTGTCAACGAGGCTGAAGGCCATTGAGCCCCACGACTCGCCGTTGTCGTGCGTTGTCGCATAGACGAGGTGCTTGCCCTGGTATGGAGCGGTAGTAAAGTCCTTGAGAGACGCCCCAGCCAGATTTCGGGTTGGCGAGAACGCCAGACGAGGTCCAGCGGTATGTGGTAGGGAGGTTGCATTGGGCAAGGGCAGATGCCGCAGATGCGAGCAGTCCGATGCAGACAGCGGGCTTCATGTTGACGAAGTAGCTGGTGGGACGTAAATCAAGTACCGCACTGGTTCCATATCCCTGGACTGAAGCGCGTATATATACCCTGGGAGGGAGTCTCTAGGGATCCTAGGAACAGTCGGTCATCGCGCTTCCAGAGTGCACGGGTGGTATGTAGAACGCTCAGGTGGTACCGTGTAGCGTTCGGGTGGTATTTGAACGAAGCCAAGAATGATTCTGAGGTGGTGAGCGAAGGCTTCGCCAGTTGTTATCTATTCATTGACTCTTACCGATGACAAACCGTGAATCAACCGGTCTCCCTTTGCCCCTGCCAATGTGAAAGACAGGCCCGACGCTCGCGGCTTTGTCAGTCCTGCTGTTTGTTTGCTCGATCACGCTCCTATCAGGCGAGATTCCCACCGGAGCACACTGAGAACAGCGGAGAGCATGCTGTGATCCGTCGACGCGTTTGCCAGCGCGTCTAATTACGCGACGCCCTTCCCCTCCCGCCAGCTGGCCTCAACATCGTCGCCTGAGTCTCGTCGCCCTTTTGACGCTTGTCTTTATGTGTTATTAAGACGTCTTCCCTTCCTCATTGAAATATTAGGCTCTGGCCGTCTTCCGGGCAGTTGCATGTTGTCAGGAATTCAGACCTCACGACCTTGGATTCGGCCGTCACGGTCAAGGACCGTCAGGAAACAATAGCAGGCCTGCTATTGCAACCGTCGCCTACTGCGGTCACTCTGCAGCTTCCTCGAAGCAGTGAGCGTCTTCCTCCTTTATCACCTACATAGAATCGGTTGGAATTCCTTTCGTTACGTTGGACCTCCACGTATGTCGTCTGACAAATCGGGGCTTCCGTGCTGTCGAAAATACATCCTCTCAAGGGCGGAGTTCCCGAACCGCGCGTCCGTAAGGGTCCTAAAATGAATCCTCATCCCTATTGGCCCATTTTGCCGCTAAGGGCCGACTTCGCACATGGATGACTCTCTCTTGCGACATGCTCTCGAAAATCCCGAAAAGATCCTTCAGACAAAGTTGATGATAGCGCTCTGGCCTCCTCCCTCGAGAAGACGCGTAGTGTCCGCGGAACAAAGGCATCCCATGCGAGACAATGACCATACGAGGAATATGGAAGAAATAATAATAAGTATTGTTAGCCGCCATCGACAAGCTAGCGGGACGTTACACCCTTGACTGCCAATAAGACTAAATTGAATTTCATATGCACTTTGCTCGCCTTGTATGAGCCAGTAGCAAGGAAGTCCGTGGAGGCAGAAGGCATGTTATTTGAACGTTCGAGAAATACAAGAGGAAAAGCTGCTACCTAGAACTGGGGACATGAACTATGTTACTTGAAGGCTAGACGCTGTCTTGAAGAAGAGATATTGCGTGCGCTACCATTTACTCGTGTCGAGCCGTCTAGAGACATTGGGAATACCAGTCGTTCGACTTGGTGCAAGTCGAGCCGGACTGGCAGCAGGTAGGTCCAGAGTAACCTTGGCCGCCACATTGAGCCCACTTAGCTGCACAGTTGCCTGAATAAACGAAGTCAGTACAAAACGAAAGATGATGCTAAAAAGAGATCTACTGACCCGAAGGAGGTTGAGTGGTGGTGGGGGGCTGAGTGGTGGCGGGGGGTTGAGAGGATGCCGGGGGCTGCTGAACAGCACCCTGGAGGGTCAAGAGACCAGGTCGGTACGGCAAGAGACCGTAGTTGACACCGTCAGACTTGGGATCCCTGCCCTGATACAGCAGGCGGAGATTGCAAGGGTCGATGGTGTTGGTCTGGTCGGCACTGTCCCTGATGAGTTCACCATGACTGATGTCGTTGGTCCAGGTCGCACCGCTGTTCGCCTTGCCAGCGAATGGGTTGCTCTCGCTAGCAGCATTGGGAGTCCAGGAACCACCAAGGCTGGTAGCGGTGAAGGAGCGGAAGTAGCGTCCCCGAGAGCCAATGGCCTCGACAATCATTAGGTACTTCTGTTGACCCTTGACGGTGTAGACCTGGACGGCCTCGAAGAGGTTATTTGTGGTGTCAGACAGGATGGTCTGGTAATTGGATCCGAAGCTGCCGGGGAAGTTGCCAATGGGCATGCTGGCGCGGTAGATCTTGCCGTTGTCACCGCAGAAGAAGAGGTACATGTTCTGGCTGTCACCAATGACTGCCTGGTCAATAGGTCCAGTGCTAGATCCCGTGATGGATCCGGTGAAGAGGGGGTTAGCACCCGACCATCCGTTGGGATTAGTCGGGTTGGTGCTCGTCTTGTACGAGAACGGAGTAGCACCCCATTGGTAGGCCAAAACCCAGATACTCTTGGGCGCGAAGTAGATGAGGGACGGGGCGACGGTACCCTGGTTCATACCAGTTTGTGTCGCCGAGCTCAGCTGGTTGAAGTTGTCAACGAGGCTGAAAGCCATTGAACCGTATGCCTTGTCATCGTGAGTTGTCGCGTAGACGAGTTGCTTGCCCTGGTAGGGAGCAGTGGTGAAGTCCTTAAGGGACACCCAGCCAGATTTCGGGTTGGCGAGAACGCCAGACGAGGTCCAGCGGTAGGTGGTTGGGAGGTTACATTGGGCAAGGACAGACGCGGCAGACGCGAGCAGTCCGATGCAGACAGCGGGCTTCATGTTACCGGGGAAGGCGGTGAAATGGAAATGAGCGACCTCACTGATCCCGTATCCCTAGAGTGTGATAGGTATATATACTCTGGGGGGGGGGGAAGCCTCTGGGGATCCTAGTAGGAACATGGTCGCGCATCCAGAATGCACGGGTGGTGTGTGCAATGCTCAGGTGGTACGCTGTAGCGCTCGGGTGGTATGTGAATGAAGCCGAAGACAGGTTTGAGATTGTAGGCGAAGCCTTCGCCTGTCATTCGCCTGTTTTTTTTCTTACCGACGACGAACCGTGAATCAGCCGACCTCCTTTTGCACCCAGTTGAACGACATACCCGCTACTCACAGCTTTCTCTGTTCTGCCGTCTGTGTGCTCGATTATGCTCCCGCTAGTCGATGAAAATGTTGCGGGATCTGGTTCCCACAAGAGCACACTGAGAGTCTGTACATAGCGGAGAAGAGCGCAGATTCCGCTCTTCCCGATCCGCGATGTGGTCTGGCACCGACGCAATGCCAACGTTTGCCTGTGTGACGAATTCCGTGATGGCCTTCTCCTCCTCCCGCCATCTGGTCCCAACATCGTCGCCTGAATCCGTCGCCTTTGCGCTGTATTCTCTTCGTTGTTGACATTTCAGGCTCTAGTCTTCCTTCCGGCGGTTATAGGTTGTGAGGAATTCAAGCCTCACAATTTTGGATTTGGTCGTCAATAACCCCCAGACAACAATGGGAGGCATGTTACATCGAAAGTCGCTAACTGCAGTTGCCATATCTTTCTCGCAGTAGTGAATCTCCTCCTCCTAAATTGCTGTCTAATTGAGGTGACTATGATGCCAAAAATACATACCCTCAAGGGGGGGTCCTCGAACCACGCATTCGCAAGGGTTCAGAAATTAAGCCAAATCTCCACTTTGCCGCTCCAGACCGAATTCGCACAGGGGTGACTCCATACCCTCTCTTGCGACATGCTCTCGGAAATCCCGAAAGGATCCTTCAGACAAAGTTGATGATAGCGCTCTGGCCTCCTCCCTCGAGGAGAAGACGCGTAGCTTCCGCGGAACAAAGGCATCCCATGCGAGACGATGACCATACGAGGGATATGGGAGAAATAATAATAAGTATTGTTAGGCTGTCGACAGGATAGCAGGATGTTACTCGCTTGACTGCCAAGAAGACTATGTTTAATCTCATGTGCACTTCGCTTGCCTTGTATGAGGCAGTAGCAAGGAATCGGTGGAGGCAGAAGGTATGTTATTGAACGTTCGAAAAATACACGAGGAAGAGCGGCCACTTGGAACTGAGGACACGGGCTACATTACTGCCGAATACGGGGCAATGTCCTGAAGAAGCAGGGTGTTGCGTGCACTAGCTACTCGCGTCGAGCCGTTTAGACACATTGGGAGTAGAAGTCATTCGACTTGGTGCAGGTCGAGCCGGACTGGCAGCAAGTGGGTCCAGAGTAACCTTGGCCGCCACATTGAGCCCACTTAGCGGCGCAGTTGCCTAAGGAAAGTACAGTCAGTACAAGTCGAAAGGTGCTAAAGAGGCATCTGCGTACCGGAGGGTGGCTGGGTGGTGGCCGGAGGTTGAGTGGTGGCCGGAGGTTGCTGGGTGGCACCTTGGAGGGTCAAAAGACCAGGGCGGTAAGGCAATTTACCGTAGTCGCCACCAGAGCTGGGAGACCTGCCCTGGTACAACAGACGGAGGTTGCAAGGGTCGATGGTGTTGGTCTGGTCGGCACTGTCCCTGATGAGTTCACCATGACTGATGTCGTTGGTCCAGGTCGCACCGCTGTTCGCCTTGCCGGCGAATGGATTGCTCTCAGTGGCAGCATTGGGAGTCCAGGAACCACCAAGGCTGGTAGCGGTGAAGGAGCGGAAGTAGCGTCCCTGAGAGCCAATGGCCTCGACGATCATCAGGTACTTCTGTTGGCCCTTGACGGTGTAGACCTGGACGGCCTCGAAGAGGTTGTTGGTGGTGTCGGACAGGATGGTCTGGTAGTTCGAACCGAAGCTACCAGGGAAGTTGCCGATGGGCATGCTGGCGCGATAGATCTTGCCGTTGTCACCGCAGAAGAAGAGGTACATGTTCTGGCTGTCGCCAATGATGGCCTGGTCGATGGGGCCAGTGCCAGACCCAGTGATGGATCCGGTGAAGAGGGTGTTGGCACCCGACCATCCGTTGGGGTTCGTTGGGTTGGTGCTCGTCTTGTACGAGAACGCGGTAGGGCCCCATTGGTAGGCCATCACCCAAATGCTCTTGGGCGCGAAGTAGATGAGGGATGGAGCGACGGTACCCTGGCTCATACCAGTTTGAGTAGCTGAGCTCAGCTGGTTGAAGTTGTCAACAAGGCTGAAGGCCATTGAGCCCCAAGAAGAGCCAGTGTCGTGGGTCGTCGCGTAGACGAGGTGCTTGCCCTGGTAGGGCGCAGTGGTAAAGTCCTTGAGGGACACCCAGCCAGATTTCGGGTTGGCGAGAACGCCAGAAGAGGTCCAGCGGTAGGTGGATGGGAGGTTACATTGGGCAAGAGCAGATGCCGCAGATGCGAGCAGTCCGATGCAGACAGCGGGCTTCATGTTGATGAGAGAGGTGGTGGGATGTGAATGAGATACCGCACTGGTCTCATATCCCTAGAATTTAACAAGTATATATACTCTGGCCGGGAGCCCCTTGGGGTCCTAGAGACTGTCGCTAGTCGCGCTTCCAGAGTGCACGGGTGGTATGTGGAAAACTCAGGTGGTACCAGGCTGTAGCGCTCGGGTGGTATCCGCAGGAAGCCAAGCACTGCAGTGTTGGTTCGGGAACCAGCTAAGCATGGTTCTGAAGTGGTGAGCGAAGACTTCGCCCGTCATCTCCAAGTCATTCCCTTCATTTTTTTTCTTACCGACGACGAACCGTGAATCAACCGGTCTCCTTTAGCGCATTCCAGTGTGAAAGATGGTGGGCCAACGCCAAGCATGTCCGACGCCCGCGGCTACGTCAGTTCTGCCGGTGTGTTTGCTCGATCACGTTCTCGTTTGGCAATCAAAGTACCATGCAGCAGCTCGACGTTCGAAGCATGGCAAGTTATTGCTACGAGGGCCTGTCGGCCCGTTAAAGTGACAAGGTAGCCCGTAACTTTCATCCGAGAGTGCGTGGATGCAGTGGTCGTTTATACACGGAGAAACGCAAACAATCTCCATGCCCTGCCATGGCCTCGAGAAGAGCGGGGTTAATTGGCGTTGCCTACTCCAAATCGAGCAGCGGAAAAGTTAATGCAAGAGCCAATTGCAGATCACGGTTCTTCCGTCGGACATAGGGTTTTTATAACACCTCAAATGTACAAGCGCAGGATGATGGGTCCGCTGGGCAATCATGCAGATGGCAGCGATCATCGTCAGTCATCCCCCCAGTGGATCACCTTCCGGGTACACAAAACTAAACCGAGCTAGTACCAGGGGCACATGGATAGATCAACGAGCGAGGTAGTGAATTTGCCTGTGACGCCACCAGGAAGTTAAGAACAGTGGTGTACATAATCGAAGTAGAAAGGTTAATATGTGGGGAAGTTGCGGGGGTAGTGGTTCTCGGCACCCATTCGCCGAATCCGATGCTTCTCAAGGGCCTTGTCGGTCCGGTTCTTACTTTGCTTCTCTGTGATTCCTTAACTTCTGGGGTCACACGGGTCGCCAATTGTTCCTCGCATAAAGTTTTGACGAGGATAGGGCAGACTCTTTAGCTGTATTAATTGGCCTCCATTAGGCGGCCTTCTAAATGGCATTACACAGCGGTGGAAACGCTCAAATACAATGGTAGGATCTCCCCCCATTCTCCTCGTGTCTGAGTATCCAGGCACTCAGTACCCAGGCCCCAATTCAAAGCCTCGAAGCTTGATGCCGTCTCCCCGAGAGTTGAGCAAAGACAGTCTTGAGTACATTGACAGACTCCGAGGTGCCTCCAGTGAATTCAAGCGGTTTCGCTTAGCATTTGCGGTTAAACATATGAGCCGGGGGCTGAGATATCCTGGTATAAGGAAAACTAGTAAAGTTTCAATCAGCTTGACTTTACATACCCCCCAGATGAATGACGCAAAGGTTTGCAGAGCATAAACCGCGTGCCAATGTTAGAGGAATACTGAGCTCAAGACGAAGAACGCCAATATTCATGTTCACCTTGACCAGACGGTCACCAAAGGTACGGAGAAAAAGTCACAGATAAACCGGCTTGAATTGCTCTACGTGCACATGGGCCTCAAGTAAACAGGTGGCTAGAGCATAGTTTGTCTGTAATTTTAGCTGCCGTCACTAATGAAGTCACCAGACGCATCCACTTCGCGAATATCGCCAAAAAAAAAAAAAAAAAAAAAGAAAAAAAGCTACCAAAATCCAGTGAAAAGCGTTCCGAAGCCCCTCTTATTCCTGTCCATCCCCTTTGCTATGGGTCAGGAAGCAAAAGTCGTCCACAAATAAGGTATCGGACATTGACGCTCGACAAACGTCACGTGCCAATTTGATCTTCCCAGGGCCATTACCATTTCTGGCGAAGGAGGACTCGAAGACGATTTGCAAAGGAGGGACGCATATATTGTAGACTTTGGCTCCATGGAACTGTATACATGACTTGGATACACCGTATATTCGCTCCGCTAAACTATCAGACTACTCAACAATTTCTGATTGAATTATTTGATCTTTACTGCAGTTAATAAATTTCCTCTCTTGAGGACCATCTTTCGTGGCAGATATACGGTTTATACTCACCGGGGAGGTGTATTGGGAAAATCTCTCAGCTTTAAATACCCCATATGTGCCCTATGCACGAAATATTGGTTCCAAGGTTTCTCTATCAGGCTCAGGAACTACACCCATGCTACGTCAATGAACAGCTACTATTACCATATGGAATTGTTGAGAATACACCAATGCACCTTTCCAGTGAGTATAAACCGTATATCTGACATGAAAGATGGTCCTCAAGAGGGGAAATTTATTAACTGCAGTAAAGATCAAATAATTCAATCAGAAATCGTTGAGTAGTCTGATAGTTTAGCGGAGCGAATATACGGTGTATCCAAGTCATGTATACAGTTCCATGGAGCCAAAGCCTACAATATATGCGTCCCTCCTTTGCAAATCGTCTTCGAGTCCTCCTTCGCCAGAAATGGTAATGGCCCTGGGAAGATCAAATTGGCACGTGACGTTTGTCGAGCGTCAATGTCCGATACCTTACGACTCGGACATCAGGTGGCTTTGGCTTTGTTACCTTTAGGGGCCCACACCCTCCGATCCATTGAACACGGTCGGTCAGCCGAACTGCTTGCAAACAGCAGCCATGACTCGACAATAATATCGCGTACTCTTGACTCTTACCATGACCACCTACCTGAGGAACTGGCTCTTTGCTGGAGGCGTCCCTGCAGCTCCTGAACCTCCCACTATCGAAACGACGTCCCCACAGCCCTCCGACGACGAAGACGATGAGGGCTCAGCTACAGAAACTGAACAGGATAAAGAGGATGACGATGTAGCCCCCAGCCTTTCCGGCGATCAATAGTGCTCAGAGGGCCACATCCTCCAAGATCTTGGCAGATTCAGAGCTCATGCCTCCCCCTCCGATGCCTGGACTTGCAGTTCGAACTCCAGGGGTACCTACTTCCAGCTCGAGAGCATCATCTTCCTCCTTGTTTCCGCCACCCAAGCCGGGTTCATCGACGTTGGCTTTGCCTCCTAGTACCACGAAGGCGCCTCCCAAGCCCAGCAAGAAACGGGAAAAGGTTGCACTAGCACCTGGTCATAGTCCACTCGATTGGGCAAACTTGAAGGCATCTGGAGCAGATCTAAGGGTGAGTGGCGACCCCTTCCCCGTTTGAATACATCTGACAGCCTATGATACAGGGAGTAGATACCCTCTTGCGCATTCCACCTTCCGTTTTGAAGCAGCACAACAAGAAAGACGATGCGTGGTCCGCCTTCTACGGCAAGGTTTACAATATCACACCCTACATTCCGTTCCATCCAGGAGGGGAGAAGGAACTTATGAGGGTAGCCGGGAGAGACGGAACCAAGCTATTTGGTATGTCGCTCACGAAGATCAGATTTCGTCTCAGACTGACCACCTCGTAGCGACAACACATGGCTGGGTCAGCGCCGAGATGATGCTCGACTCTTGCCTTGTTGGATTTCTTGTATCTGAACCATCATAGAAGCTATAGAAGGAGTCTCGTCCAAGATACCAAGATGCTGGGTTATTTTTGGACGTTTTTTTCTGGATTTCTTGTATAGAGTGTCAATCGCTACATAAGATTATGGTATCGCGCTATCGTGCCAGTGGTATCCCGTCCCTCGCTCGCCCAAGATAGTCGTCCAGCCCCGAATTCGGTCGTTCACATGCATAAAGCACAAATGTAAACGCAGGAAGAGGGCTCAGCTGGATAATTCGAAGTTTGTTGTTGCCCACCATCAAGTGGTTCTCCAGTTGAACGGTCCTGGACCTGTCATTTGGATCGTTTGAAGGCTGGATGGCCCACAGTCAGTCTTTCATCGAAACGAAGGTGACAGAGACGTCTTACCATTTCGTTCGGAAGCCACACCTTTTCCTTTGGCTCTCCAGGGTGAAGAGTGATGAAAGGCATCTCGCCTCGAGAAGGCCAACTCTGCGGAATGCCCGCAATTTCTTCCGCGATTTCACCTAGAGTGGCGTCCTTTTTCATGGCCTGCATTCTCGGCCAGAGCGTCTCCGTAGGAAGGCAACGCAACTGAAGACTGAGCCTGCTCTTCCTCCCCGTCTTATCACTGGCAGGGAACCATAGGGAAAATGTCATGTAGACGGCATCAAACCACTCACCTCGAAGCGAGACCCCATCTGTCAGCTGTTGCTTGATCGATTTCAAAGTGACAGTCCTGTGTTTCCATGATGTTCGACCCGCTTTGTATGCACCATACCCCTGGGACGAAATGGCAAGGTAACACAGGCTCGGGAGCAGGGGGAAGAGCAGGAGATTCCATCGATTGAGGCGACTCAACCATCGTTGTCCCCTCCTCTTCCCCTTCTGTGTTACCGCGTTGAACGAGCGGAGCTTGGGCCTGAGGCAACACTCTTTCGCCCTGGTCTTCAGTACGGTTCAATTCCTCGGGACCGGCGACGTTCAAACCTCCAATCGCTTGCTCTCGCTCGGTTTCCAGTGATCTCCCTCTTTTCCTCTTCGTCTGATCTTCGTCTTGTTCCTCTTGTGGGTTGATGCTGCGTTCTCTCTTCTTCCCCGCTTGGACTGGGATACTTACATGCTCCTCACCTTGGCCCTCACCGTCCTCTTCGTCTGCACATGTGGTACCAGGTGGTAACAGTTGTGTTCGAGACATGTTGACGCTTTCGTCCACACAGGGTAATGTCGCTTCTTGTTGTCGGTGTGGTGGCGAGGATGTCCTCTTCAATGCTGCGAGTCGCTGTCGCTCCAACTCTACTACGTTCGGTTTCCTGTCTTCCTCATCGTCGAATCGGCCACCAAACATGCTCTTCCTGGACGTGGAGGTTACTAGCCCTGGAATATCGTCCCCTATCGAAGCTGAAGACTGAGCTACCGCCAGATTATGGATATCAGTGTCCTTCGAGGGTGAGCTTGATATCTGACCCGGCTCTCGATCATCCTGAAGATGGGCGGTACGGAACAACGAGCCCTGCATACCCGGCTGCTCTCTCTTTACTCGTACATCATCCAGAGAGGCAGAGGAACGCACCCCTTCGCGTACTAGGGCTGTTTGGAGATTCCCTTCTCGTGGGGGAGACGCACTACCACGGATTTCAAAAGGCGATGCATATGTGTTATACGGTCGTAGGCGCTGCCTTTCTTCTTCTCTGCTTTCCGAAGGCTTTGCTGGAGGGGCATAACCAGAGGGTCGAGGCCATCCGTTATCACGTTCGTGGCCTGAAAGCCTCCTCTCCGTTCTCGGAGACACTGGGCGAATGTGTGGTTTCTTCCAAGTCGACGTCGATGGTCTCTCGCCAGGGCTTCTCGACCTCGAGTTGTAGCGACGCCTTGGTTTCCAAGAGGGAGGGTCCTCTCGACTGCGAGACCTCACTTTCGGCTCGTATTTCCGCCGTGGAGGAGGCGATGGCGAGTCCCGTCTGCGTCCTTGCTTCTTATACTCTTCCCTCCTCCGCGGTGGAGGTGAATACGAATCCTTTCTCCTCCTCCTATTACGCTCAGGGCTACGTGACGTTGACCGTGATCGATATCCGCGTCGTAAAGGATACTTCGAGGGTCCAGCCTTTCCTGGGAACCGAGATGACGCTGAAGTCGGGGGAGGAGAGAATCGCCGACGCCGCGAATACGGCGAATAAGGTCGAGGTGGCCCAGGTCCAGGTGAGCGGTTGCGACGACGGGGAGAACGAGAGCGCGCCATATCGTTGTTGCCAAATCTCGAGGTGGTGGGAAGTCGATGGGGTGTGACTGACCTTCGAGGAGGCGGAGATTTGGAACGCGACCGTGACACTGATCGACGCGTTTGAAATCGGTCTCGAGCTGGTGGACGCTCCCAGCGTGGTATCGATCTCGAACGTGACCTTCCTTTGCGATGACCATCGTCAGATGGCTTGCTAGCTGAGGATGGAGAGTAATTCCTGACGGGCGCGTCTTGTCTGCCTTCTTCCTGAAACGTTTCTCTTGATGGAGAGGCGCTAGTATGAGGTGTTGTCCTCATCGATTTCGGGGCAGAAGGAGGCGGGGGATGGGGCCTTGGTGGAAGCTGAGGGGATTGTTTCTCTTTATCATCATGCATGGAAAAGTATAGAGGAGGGAGACGTTCGATGGAACCTTCTCCCCCTCTTATAGTGAAACGAGGCGGCATTGCGTTGTTGTCAGTGCCAACTGACTCAGGGTGGCCATCCAACGACGTCCCTGTTTGTCGTGGATCCCTAAGTTCTTCACTGCTCTTTATCTTGCCAGCATCGATAAGGGCAACGTGCACATCAATCGCGTTTTTGACAAACGACATGCATAGCCCGTCGTCTCCCAGGAGAACCTGTGTCTTGTCGGCGAGCACCTTCCTTTTCTGTGCTAAAGACCCTTCGGAGCCCTTGTCTCGAAGCAGAGCGTTCTCTAAAATTAGGGGAGTCAGAAGGTCCCTCACTCTGCTTATCACTTGGTCCTGTGTGATGTTGGAAGACGAAGAAGAGGAAGACTGTTGGACGGGCAAAGTTAAAGTTTGCTTCTCGATGCCGGCACGCATAGCGGGCGGGGGTAGAGAGCCTGGAGCCATTTCCGAGCTAGCTACGCCTCCAGAGGAGGAGAGACCAGGGATGGTATCACCACTTTCAGTGGTGTCTGGGTGAGGAGCTTCGGATGGGAGGAAGGATTTGTTGCTTGTAGCAGAGAGCCCAGGAACTTCGAATTCCTCGGCCTGAGTAGTAGCCTCAATCAAGGCACTGGGTTGCAGCTGCACCTCAGGGGCATCGGGAGCCCTTGACTGGCTAGGGACATCGACACCACTTAATTTCTAGAATTTCATAGTGTCAGGGGCAAAGATTATAACGAAAAGAGGCTACATACCAAACACGAACTTCGATGACGATTTGTGGGCGACATTGGTTGATCGGGCCCCTGCGCTGATGGGTCCTCATTGTGCACATGCCTTTCGTCCACCCTCTCGCCAACTTGAATTGACGACAGGTTGAAGGGAATCGCTTTGACAGGGGATCGTTCCCCGACTCGTTCCAAAAGGCTCTTCGGCGAGACTATTGGCGTATTCATCCGAGCAAGCAAGGTGGGAGGCTCTTCAGCGACGCTGGAAGCATCGCTGTTGTATCCAGACTCTGAATGCCATACTGGAGCAGTGGCATACGTTTCTGCAGCAGCTTCCGACCCTTTCCTAGCGTCGTCCTTGCTGTTCAGCCCCGGCCTGACCCAGGACAAGTTTCGATAGTGAGCCCGCTTGCCAATCCTGGCTGACAGCTCTGCCGACATGTTCAGGTGCAAAAAGTATTCTGTGTCCGCAGTGAGTGTTACAGCCGTATAATATGCCCCAAATCGAGCTCAGAGCCAGAACCAGACCCTCGCGAGAGACGCGGGATTTAGGTTTGCAGGGAAGATGGGGGTTAATGTCAAGAAGCCGGTGTCGGGGTTTGTAATTCGTCATTCCACCCGAATTATTATGCAGCACCTTGTAGATCGGTTTGCTCGCTGCCATGATGACCGCCACGACGATCCCGACGAAACATGGGTGAGTTTCTGTGAGTTTGGCAGGAAAACTGTCGTTAGCGCTCGTGCCCATGTGATACAAGCGCCAAAGCCATATTACACAAGCTGTGGGTGCCAAAACCTAAAACAAGCGCCGGGAATATGAATGGCCGAGGGCCGTAATCAACCTTCTTCCTCTGCTACCACCATGGCCGCACAAGACTACAAGGCTCTCACTGCAGAGTTCAAGCATATCATTGTTACACTTGAAGGAGGTGTCTTGACCATCCTTCTGAACCGTGCCAAAGAGTATGTCCATTCCCAGCCCAAGTTTTGATTCCGCGGCACCGGGTCTGACGCTGCCTTTTTCAGGCGGAACACCTATACCTGGGCTGTTCAGCTCGAGCTCATCAAGGTCTTTGAGCTCGCTGACAAGGATGACAATGTACGCGTTGTGATCGTGACTGCTGAACATACAGCACCGGCCTACTGCTCTGGGGTATGTCCAGCGACATTTCACTCTTTGTCCTTGAAATTCACATGTGACTATTAGGCCGACATCTCTGGCGGCTGGGGTGTCCTATGGGGACCAGACGAAGAAAGAGAGGGCGTCGTCGCCCACCGAGATGGCGGTGGCCAGCTCTCCCTCACAATCCTTGCATGCCGCAAGATCACGATCGCCTGCGTGAACGGGCACGCTGCTGGAGTTGGAGTTACTGCTTTGCAGCTTCCCTTTGACTTCCGATTCATTTGGGAGGGCGCCAAGGTCACGCTTCCTTTTGTTCGACGAGGCATTGTCCCCGAGGCGACGTCAAGCTACATGCTCCCTCGTCTCATTGGACACTCTCGAGCCACTTCGTTGCTCTTGACTGGATCCACATTCCCAGCCACTTCACCCCTCCTTGCCAATCTCTATCATCAAATCATCCCAAAACGGGAGGATGTCTACCCCACTGTGAAAGCCTTTGCACTTGAGCTTGCAGAAAGCACCTCTCAGGTCTCCATCGCATACGCCAAGGGGTTGATGCAACATGCAGGGGACTCTGCTGAGGAGTGCCATTTGAACGACTCGAGGGCAATGGGCATATTGAGCAGGTCCAATGATGCGAAGGAAGGCGTCCAGTCGTTCTTTGAGCGACGCAAGCCCAAATTCACAGATACCCTTTCCAAGGACTTCTCAGGCTGGTGGCCTTGGGTGAGTAACCGTTCATGCATGGTCTTCGGATGCTAATATCCTTTCCAGTGGAAAAGACTCGATGTCAAGCACCGCTCAGCCAAGCTCTGAAGAGCGAGGGTTTTGTCACCAAAGTGCCATACCAACGGGAGATATTCATGTCAAAGGTTGCACAGTCAAACTCAAATAAATTAGCGTATAGATATGGCCAGCCATAAATATGACATATGTGCCATATGATAGACAACCTTCAAGCTACATGGGCTTGAAAATCGCCAACAATCTCCCTCTCGTCCTCAGTCAACACCTCACGGTGGTGCTCGTATAGTGCATTGACCGTTTCGCTTTCCACCCATCGATTTTCACCGTCCTTCCCAACAGGATGAAGTTCGTAATGAATCGAAAGAGCAGAGAGGACACCACCATAGGCATGCGAAATGCCTGTATCGATGATGATAATCTTGCCATTACACCGGGCTACAATGTTCTGTCGGATAGAATGCATGAGTGGGGGCTGAGTCTCTTGGAGTAGACAAACTCACGTGAAAGTCGGGCGTGTGCCCCATGATCATCCGTCGTGTACCCGTCTTTGCTAGGACAGAGTCAACCTTTGCGCAAGCCTCGCCGTCGGAGTCTGTTGCCCAACCCCGATACCAGAGTGGCCCATTCGCATCGTAGAGTCGATGTTCCTCGCCAGTGGTAGCTAATAGTAGAGTTAGCATAAGATACATCAAAGCAACTCAATACAAGAATGTCCACTCACATGCAGGTAGGCCGGGATATGGGTTCGGAGGATGAGGAGGCGGTTGTTTCCGCCTTTGAAGCTTCCTCATCAACGAAGTCGAGATTTCATTGATTCTTGTTGGGAATGGCTGGAGCTCTCCGTACGTGGGCGACAACCCTCCGTGTACAAACGAGATGGCAGCGTGTGACATGGGGTCCTCGTCATGGTTATAGAAGAGAGAAAGGTGGTATTGGTCGTCGTCGTCCCTCTCAAACTCGACGTGCTTTGGAAGCGGGTATGGGGTATTGGGAGGACCCAGAGCGGGGTGTAGAGGAAGTCGTGAGGTCGTGGTGTAGTTGGCTGCCCAGGAACGTCCGATCCGTCCTGTACTCAACATCCGCTGACGAGCTTCCACACTGCCGAAAGTCTTGATTTCGGATGGGTAGACATATCTGTGATGGTCATTAGAGAGAGAAGAGGCATGAACACGTGAAGAAAAGCCTACCTCCAATCACCAATCATGTTCATCCATTCGTGGTTTCCAAGGTGAGAAAGCACGGTACCGCCCACAGCCTTTGATTGTTCTCTCAACCTGTCCATCCACATAAAGAGAGGAATGGTATCATCTCCACTATGAAAGCAGCCAAATCTCAGCGGTTTGCTAAGGCGCACGAGGAAGCAACGCACCGGTCGATGATGTCCCCAGTCTGCACAAAGTAGTCGACGTTCCCAGACCAGTTGAAGTCCGCATCAACCACGTCCGAGAACCTCAACACTTTGCGCGCATTGGGAAGGTCTCCATGCAGGTCTCCTACAGCGACGATATGCCGAATAAAAGGTTTCCTGCTCCCCTGGTAACTCTGGATGAGCTCGGAATAAGACAGAGCTTCTGTTTCTGTGACAGCCTGCTCGACGATATACTGTCCTCCCCGGAGCTGCGCCTGAATGGTATCCTTGAGATCATTAATGAAGTCGAGATTATTCGGCAGAAGATGGTGCAGTTCCCATGTATGGGCAAGGAACAGGAGAACCAGCGACGTCGCTGCGCCGAAGACAAGTATACGACCGGAACCCATTGTAGCAACCTGTACAAGAAATGAGCTTTAGTTTGATTCAATAAGCAGAGACGTACCGAGTATTCTACTGTAACTCGTCTAGGGTCATCGAGAACGTCGTGGTGGATGGGAAGAGAGGACGAACGCACAGCCGCACGCCCCTATTGGCATTCAAACTCCGTCGGCTGCTGTCCGATGGGCGCTTGCAAGCTTGCATTCTACCACACCGTTCCTGGGTCCTTCAGGTCTCCGCTACATCAGTCCTGCCCTATGTCGCCCAACTGACCGTACGGTATTGAAAATTCACTGGGCTCAGCTTACCAGCGAGCCTTGGCGACAAATCCAGCCACTGTGCCCGCTGCATAAACTTGTGCAGTGGGCGAGGTCAAACCCCACAGAAAACTCTTATTCTCGAAGCGCATGCTTGGAAGCTTCGCTCGAACCTTCCGATGAACGAACTTCCTGTAGAAATATGGGCGCTGGTCGTGACCTTTCTAGAGGATGGCGACTTACACCGTGCGAGGGGCGTCAACCGCGCTCTCTATGACCTAGCCTCAGACCGCAGGTACAAGGAGGTCTCGCTAGACCTACGCGACCGCGCAGGGATGAATATTGTGGGGTGAGAGCTATTTTCTCACTTGGTGGTTGTCAGAAGCTCATTGCTCACTTTTCTATCGCAGACAGCCAAGGACGGCACCCCGAATCAGACATCTCGCCATTCATATATGGAGCTTTACTCCTTTCCACGTTTATGCATCATCTACGGCTGCATCAAGCGCCCAAGGCTCATCTTCCCTGCGAGGAAAACTCAAGGGGCTCCTTGCCAAGTGGTCCCGTCCATCCCAGCACCAGGTGGAGGTAGTCAGCGTCGAATCTTCACTCCAGAAACTGAAGAATATCCTCCCTCTGATGCAGAGGGTGGACAACCTTCATCTCAGCATTCGGTATTCAGCGTCTACAGGCGTTGGAGCCCTTCTTTCCACCGCATGGTCTGTCTTTGGGAGCAACCTTCATCGGCTCTCGCTCCGCATTGATGCTCAGAGTTGGGAGGCTTTCAGCGAGTCTCAGCCTTTCCTTCCGTCTCTGAAGACACTGGAAATAGAGCTGGCACATGTACCTTTTCTCGGAGAGTCTTCCCGTGACCTCGGTGTCTACGTCAAAGGGGTCGCCAGATTCATGAATTCTCTGTCCAGCACCGTCCAAACGCTGAAGCTCCGATCATCGTACGGATATGGCCTCGACCTTGCAATGTTCTTCTCCCACCTCGAACCTATCCCCCTCTTACATTCACTATCGCTTCGCATACCTTTCACCATAAATGTCCAGGAAGACCCATCCAGTCTTACCAGCTTCCTCTTGCGTTGCTCGCGTACCTTGAAGAACGCAGACATCCGCATTTCAGTACCACCCGAGGCATCTCGTATCGCATACGGGGCGCTGCAGGTCTGGATGGCGGATGTCACATCCAACCCCCTCTGCCTATCCCAGCTTCGTTCACTCGAAATCCAACCAACTGGTCTAAAAGTTGTCCAGCAGTGCATCTCCAACAACTTTGCCCACCTTGCGAGTCTGACTATACTAGGCAACTGCATTCTCCCTACCAGCGCCGTCCTCCAACTATGCCTGTCGTTGAGCCTCTGCCACCAGCTCACTTTTCTGCGGTTTGACATTGGGAGTCTCGATTGCGAGATCTTTGATGCGCTTTCCCGACACCTCCCCAAGCTTCATTGTCTCTGGCTCACCGCCCATATTTTTTCCGAGACCAGGCTTCAATTCCTCTCTGAAATGGAGGTGCCAGGGAGATATCAGCATTGGGAATTGCGGGACTTGACCATATGGGAGGGTTATATCGGCCCTGATGCTGCATCTATGCATGCATGTTCCCGGGCCATACCATCCCTGCGCAGCGTAGGGCAGGGTGCTCTGTACCAGACCAGCTTCTAATTCCCTTCGAGAGCCTGGTTTATTTGGCAAGCTGGGTCATAACCTTATTCAACTACTTTTTGTTTTTTACTTACCCTCTTTTCCCAACGTAGCTAGCATTTATATCCTTGGATTTTTGTATCAATGGCTGGTGGCAGCAAAGTTTTAATGTGTTATGACGGCGATGACGCGGTTCCTCTGTTTGAAGCGCTCGAGATGTGCCAGCCGTTGATGCTCGAGCTGGACGTCGTACTATTCCTAACGCCAGGCACAGCGCAGATGCCACATTCTCTTTCATTCCTTATGCAAGGTGCCCGCTCACTTCACCCCTTGCTTCTCTCTCGACTGCAGGAAGACGTTCCTTCATCCACTGGGAAAGATAAGGCCTAGCCATCTGACTTCCCGAGTGCTGGTAATACAGAACTATCGGTGATCACTGCAGCTCCAACGGGACGCCTCACCTCCAACAAAAAGTCGCCTCTGTATTGGTGAGCGCTCCTTTGGTCCATTTCAACGCTGCTTGCATTCAATTCCACCCCAAGTACCGTACTTTGCGGAGAGCTTATGACGGCCTCGACCGTATAACCCGATAACTTGGTTCTTCCCGTTTCAACTCTGAACCGCATACAAATCTATACTGGGAACATGGTATACACTAGACGCCCAAGCAAGAACACCTAGACATTTCCGTGTTGCCAAGAGCAGAATTGAACCAACCTTGCAATGAAAGTGGTTCTGATTCCCCCCAGGCCCCCTTCGATCATATCAAAAGCGGAAAGACTCGCTGCACGCAGGATAACGTATAAAATGGCACTCTTACAGTGCAATGATCTCCAAAGATTCAATTCCAGCATCGACTGCGCGACTCCTCGGGCTTAAAAACGTCATCTCTGACGCTGCCCAAACCACCAGCCACGGTTTCTCATTCCCGGGTCTCGACGAGCCGTTCACTCCTCAATCTGAGGCATTCCGGTCCATCCCCGAGGCAGATGAGGCTGCCAATCTCATTGTCGCCGCCGCCTTCCAATTGGTGGTCACCGTCTTGCCACCTCCTTCGAGTATGTTGACCTTGATTTCTGGGGTAAGCTTGAACACGCATGACCATCACGATAGCGAGGATGATCACTCACATTTGGTTCGTGGCACCTTCAAACTGCGGCCATGCGAGTATGTCTCGAGTCCAACGTGACAGAGATTTTGCGTGAGGCTGGGCCTGGGGTGAGCAGTGAATTAAAAATCCCAGCAGAGATTCGAATTTGACGATTTCTTCAGGGCCTGCACGATATTGCTGCAAAGGCGAACCGCCCGAGTCAGAAACTCGGTGAGTCTTCAATAACACACGGGACACTGCCAGGTTCCTCGCTACTCAGTACGTCTACAAAGAACTTAGACCCGATGTCTTCACTAACACGCGTCTCTCGTCTGTGTTGGATACCGGAGAGTCATTGGAACAGATCCTTGCAAAGTTAGCCTTCCCATCATTCACCTTCACCTCAGCACTGAATGGATAACATGTTGAACCCCAAGCGCAAAACACGACGACACAGACAGTTTCCCTGCCTTCAGGGCGCACCAGTGAGCATACCAGCCTTGTTTATTGCTCAACGCAGGTTGGATGAAGTACCCAAATCCAGCGTCTACCTCGACGAAGCACTCTCCAACCCCACCAACGGCGATTCTGACGATGTCACCCACACGGCGTTTAACCGAGCGTTCGATGTTGACACGCCCTTCTGGGACTGGCTCGAGATGCCAGAGCAAGAGCACAGGCTCAAGCGATTCGGACAGGCCATGCGAGGCGTCCAAGCTCTTCAGCCTGCAGATACGGTCCCGTCAGGCATGTAGGCATCCCCTGAAGACCCTTACATCGAAACTAACATCAAGCGAGCTTACAAATGGGAGGCTCTACCAAAGAATTCCGTCGTCGTCGACGTTGGTGGAGGAGTCGATTCGACGGTGCATCTTCCATGCCACTGGCGAGAAAGTTCGATCACTTCCAACTTATTGTCCAGGATCGTCCGCCTGTTTTAGGCGCCTGTTGTAGGCGACGGAAAGGTGGGAAGAGAGCAATACTGGCTCTTGTCTTGGTCTGAACTAAACACATAATATACTCTGAAGAGCTCCCCGAAGCCCTGCAGTCTGGCCGCGTGCAGTTTCAAGGTGACTCTTCGCCGGACTAGAAGGAAGGCCACATAGTCTGACATTTACTTCACCTAGCTCATGACTTCTTTACCGAACAGCCGCTTAAGGATGTGTCTGTGTTCTTTTTTAAGGCAGTTCTCCACGATTTGTCAGACTCTTACTGCCAGAAGATCCTCAAGCAACTTCGGGAGGCTGCTGAAGACAGAGATATCCCCGGTTCCACTCCAAAGGAGGCGCCAGAGCCTCTTCTCGCCGACTATGGCGTTTCCAACGGAATGGCATACATCAGCGATTTAACTGTGAGTGTACCGGCAAGGTTGCTGCATAGAACTTTAGGCTCAATGGTGCATACCGACAGATTATGACAGTATGCAATGCTCAGGACCGAACCTTTAAACAATTATCTACCCTTCTAAAGCATACCGGCTGGAAGCTACCACGTATTCAACCCCCGAATAATGCGAGCAATTTCATGCAGACAACTATCGCTGTCCCTGTTTATTTGGGATCAACTCTGTAGACAGGTAACCAACACGGTGCTCGAACTTGAACTTATAGATATGTCTTGTAATCTGTTTGAAGAGCCTAAAGCAGCACAATCGATTACCTCTCAGCTTGTAGTATGTGCAAGGAGCCGCCGTTCACAAGGCTGGATCTCTTGTCCTCTCCCGTCTCGCCAAGTGATGTCCTCACTGGCGCTTATCTGGCTGGAGCCTCCACGACAAGCGCAAAGCGGCCAGGTTTCCTTGTGCATGGTTTTGAACTTCGGATGCAGAAACAATGGTCAAATCAGCGTGACATTCACGTGGGGGCGATACGCGAATCCGACGCGTCGCCATGCAAAGCGCTTGCCGTTCTTCATCATCGACCACGACGACTGCAAAACATTTAGCCCTTCCCTACCTCTACCACCATGTCCCTCTGGGTTGATCAAGTCAGTTTATGCATGAATATTGAAAGCTGACTCTAGCTGACTACACACCAGTACCGTCCACGGCGGCTCGATGAGCTGCAATACCACCGAGGCTTGTCAGAACGACTGCGGTCGCTGGTGAGCACGAACGACGCTTAAAGGGATTTGGAGAGACTTACGAATATTTCAGTCTGCCTCCGGAGACTTCCCTCATATGCTCTTTTATGGGCCGTCAGGTGCTGGGAAGAAGACACGAATCAGCTGCACACTGCGAGAGCTCTTTGGGAACGGAGTGGAGAAGGTGCGCCTTCGGATGGTTTCTTTATGTCCTTATAGCTTATATTTTGCATTCTCATCAGCTGAAAATTGACCAACGGGTCTTTTTGACTCCTTCAAAACGGAAAATGGAAATTAACATCGTCCAGAGCAACTTTCACATTGAAATTACCCCCAGGTCTGTCGAGACCAAGACTCTCGTCCGTGTCGGGACCTGACATTACCCAAGCGAGGCAGGAAGCTATGACCGCTTGGTGGTTCAGGAGATCTTGAAGGAGATTGCTCAGACGCAGCAAGTTGATTTGAATGCTAAGCAGCGCTTCAAGGGTATGACTCTCGCCTTTCCCGCAAAGCCATTTTAACTCCCTCCCATAGTCGTCATTATCAACGAGGCTGATTCACTCTCTCGGGATGCCCAAGCGGCTTTGAGAAGAACGATGGAGAAATACATGTCAAACATGCGAATCATCTTGTGCGCCAACAGCACCAGCAAACTGATTGCGCCTATAAAGAGTCGATGTCTGCTCATGCGAGTAGCAGCACCGAGTAGTGAAGAGGTACGTGAACCTGCTTGTCTTTTGAAGGCTGAACATGCTCAGAAGCACTCCGACAGATGTCAACCGTTCTCAATTACGTCGCACGACGTGCAGGGTTCGATCTCCCGCCCGAGGCGGCACAAGAAATCATCGATGACTCGAGTGGAAACCTGAGGAAAGCCATACTTGTCCTCGAAGCACTCAAGATGCAATCGTAAGTTAATCCTTGGACGGCGATCAACCGCCAAAACTGATGCCTCGAAGTCCTGATTTGACAGGTCCATTAACCATTGCGAAGCCTGACTGGGAAACCTATTGCCATAAGGTCGCGGACCTCATCGTTAGCGAGCAATCACCTGCTCAAGTCATGGTAGTCCGAGCTAAGCTCTACGAGTTATTGAGTCACTGCATTCCGCCAACGATAGTCTTGAAGGTCAGGCTTGTGATTCTTGGTTCGAGAACTTTCTGAACATGGCCTGTCTAGACTGTTGCCGAGCGTGTTGTTGATAAAGTGGACGAGGCGCTGAAGGCTGATGTCATGCACTGGGCAGCATTCTATGTGAGTGGGTCTAGGCGGACTCTTTTGCCGTATTCTAACTACGCCCTCAGGAGGTGCGAATGCGTCAGGGTAACAAGAAGATATACCACCTGGAGG
The DNA here is from genome assembly GCA_020736565.1 of Coprinopsis sp. MPI-PUGE-AT-0042. Classification (NCBI taxonomy): domain Eukaryota; kingdom Fungi; phylum Basidiomycota; class Agaricomycetes; order Agaricales; family Psathyrellaceae; genus Coprinopsis; species Coprinopsis sp. MPI-PUGE-AT-0042. Next base: position 171,600 of record JAHBOF010000159.1, on the reverse strand, counting down.
CCTGGGTTATCAAGGTCATGAGCTTGTACACAGTGAGTGATTTTCACGCTTTTGGTCTCCCTGGGTGCTAATATCTTTGGGGTAGCACTTTTTCTACGACATCGACATGTCAGCCTTCGACTAGATTCGAAAAGTCGATCCTTCTGGCGTACTTCCTCGCTTACTTAACTGAGCTGGTTCGTCCGCATCGTAGTTTAAAATTTCCCAGAAGTGCAAGGGGCATGGACGGCCTTTGGTATCTTTGCCAGACAGCACTTCTCGACTCAATTTGGTTCTTCGATGCGCTTCCGCTCGCGTTCGGAATAGGGTTCTCTATGTTGTCTTCTGTGTGGGGCCGAGATACTTACCACTCAGATCTCCCTACCACGAGGCTGATGTGAATCTATCGATCATGAACTCAAGAGGCGTCAGATCCTCCGATCTGGCCAGTCGTTTCTCACGGGGAGGGGGGGAGGGGGGGCCCCCCCGAATTAGGAAGGAGTGCGTGCCATGCTTGTCAAAAGCCTGATCAAGCCGAATTCGCGGCATTCAAGCGGGCGTTAGCTAGCTGCACTGAATCTGCCCCCCTTGCTTCAATTTGTCAAGGAAAACACATCGGGAAGTGAACAACTCGCTTGTGCTTCCCTCCTCGACGTCTAACTTGGAAATTCCACACTGGGGGAGGGTTTAACGAGATTGTCAAAGGCATGGATGGTGGTGACTGGTCACTGTGACTTGGAAGCACGAGCCTGTGTAAAAAGCAGAAGTTTATTGAGGCTATCGACTGGTTTCTACTTGAACGGCTTGCACCTGCGGGACAGGATGGTTTCCATTATGATTTCAATCCATTACATTTGCGCTACGAAAGTGGTACCTTCCAGAGATGAACAAGGAAAACCTAAAAAGTGAAACCCACAGCCAGCACATTTATTCGTATTCAATTGGCGATTGTTCCTCTGAACTGTACCAATACCTATCGATTGCCAGTGGTGAGGCAGCTCGCACCTGAGGAGACGATGCCGCGTCGAAGCCGAAGCCATCTGATGATCAATTGATTAACAATTGTTCGTCAGTTCGCGCTGGCAAGATCGGAGGATCTGACTCCTCTTGCATGAACTGTCGAGTGCCTTCCTTCGCTCACGCGTCTGTGGTTCAAGAGGTGCTTCCGCATTTTCGGGGTTGTGCACAAGACGATCGCCCATGCTCGACATATGGTACCGGGCATCAAATATAGACCTCTGCACGAGCTGACTTTATCCTCTGCCGTCGGAATGCGGTCGAAACTGCCCAGCGCACTAATCGCTGCGTTCGCTCTCTGACCCCTATTCCTCAGGATCAAAACCTGAATGGTTTTGCCATGTCGTAAGGTGACGGTTTCAACGACTTCAAGTCGGACTTACATAAATTGTCGCAGAGCATAAATGGGATGGCAGGCCCGCTTAGAACGTACGACGTTGTCACGTTGATCACACTTCTCGTTGGCAGGATTTGCGCCCTCTTGGGGTTTATTTCACCTTGGACCCTCGATTGCGCCTACAGGAGGCATCACAGCTTCGCTACAATCCTCGGAGGGTGTACACCTGGTCGCTTCCTGGTCTTCCTTCTATGTCTAACATGCGCGGACCCTCTTTTTAAAGAACAGAAAGCATCAGAAGCTGTCAACGCCTCAGCGCTAACTCTGTCCGGTGTTTAAATTCGAGATCATGATCAGAATTGAGAGGCCTATTGGAAGCCTATTGTCGCCCGATGTGGGATGCAGTTGAGCTGATCACCTATGTTTAAACATAGTATCTCTTGCCGCTGAGTCTAATAGACGCTCCGGTAGCTGCGGCTCCGTAGTAGTAAGAGGCTTGACCAGCCCAAACAAGCGACGGTATGGATAACCAATAGGGATCTAGACTTCGCAATCGGCATGTCTCTCTCTGGGTCGTTTAGGCGTGATCGTCTGAATGGTTGTGATTCTTGTGAATAGGTCAGGCTTGTGACGTGACGTGATCGCTGACAGGAAGTGCCCTGAATCCGAGCTTTAGGTATCTAGTGGAGGTTGCAGCACTCTGGATGTTGATACGCCGAACCATTCCCAACATGGTGTTCTAACCGAGAGATTCGGGGTGCTCTGCGCTAGCCCCCTCGATTCTATTTTGTGACGGTCGGTTCAACGGCATATTCATCCTCAATTTCGGACAGGAAATCGAATATCTGAAACAAAGAAGGTGTGGGTGATAGGTCGGCCAGAGAGGTACGCCTATTCGACATACCACTTTGTGTCGCTTGTCCCCCATTTTCTTGCCAGCCTCGGTTTTGAGGTGGTCTCGAATGTGGATAAGCTTATCATGGAAATGTTGAATGGCAGACTTGGATAATTTGGGGTCGTCGGTCGGCGTGTGCAAAGGACTAAAACAGAACAACTTGTCGGTCAGTTGCCAACCTCATGAGGCTACCACACTCGGGCGGCGAATATGAAATCTCCATCTACCTGTTTGTGACACTGGAATATGCTGCACAGCGAAGAACACCTACAGGGGTACACGTGTCGATTTAGTAGGGTCACTTGACAGATGATAGGAGCAGAAGACGAATACCAAAGGCACCGATAGCGTCTAATCTATCCGCATCTTGCACGCAATGCAGTTCCAAGCATGTCTGGTGCCATTCTGTCCAGAGCCCCTTTTCACGAAGGCGCTTCTCGGTCGACCAGGAAACATTATCGATGACTTGAGCGACCAATTTCCCTCGGCCATCCGAAATGAGATCGACTTGGTGCCTCGAGGCAACACCTTCGAAGAAGGGGAGAAAAAAACCGTAGGGGTTGCTTGCCTGCTCAGCAGAGACGTACTTCTTGTCCAGAACATCGTGCAAGAGTGCCGCTGCGGTGATAAGCCGGACGAAGAGAGGAAGATTAGGACCCCAAAGCCTGGCACCGGGAAACTGGTGAAGATACCTAGTTCAACGACAAGAAGGTCCACTTTGCCTAGGTGTGTCCGTGCGAGCGCCATGGCAGTTTTCCTGACCCTGTAGACTGCGGCCAAACGTCAGGGTGCTCGTACAGTCTCTCATATTCTAAGCATTACCATGATATTTATCATGAGAAGGGTCGTACCGGGCCATGGTCTCCACCATCATCTGCTCAGCTTCAGCGATAACTGCCTGTTCTTGAGCCGTGGGGTACATGGTGGGCGATGAGAAGAAACGTTACATGGGATCCAAGTGAACGTCGCGTGAATCGCTGATCATGGCGCGTGGTTCGGAAGCAGATGGAGAAAAAAGAACGCAGCCGGAGATTCCGGCCATCGTGTCTGACTCAAAGTTAGGGGCTCATTCCGCTCCCCCATCTACATGCGTGAATTGTATTACAGCAAGTGGTGGCTACTATATCTGAGAGGTGATAGCTGTAGATTCTGTTGCATCGGTGCTTGGGTCGCTCTTCTTGGTCCCTGACTGACGCCCATCCTCACCAAACTGCAAATTGGTCATACCTATGGTGTTGTCGGACCGCCCATGGATGTCGCGCCTTGCCTGTTCCCGCAAGTGGAGGATGGCTCTTCCTGACAAGATGGAGTGGATCACCCGTTGGGGTCTAGCCCGAGGTTAGATCACCGGTTCATTTGTGAAGGAATACACGTACACGAGGAACATGGAATCGCAGTTGAACTGAGCGCACAAACAGTCAATTAGAAGCGCAACGGTTCGAGGCGATGGGCCACTCACAGGAACGCTGGTTGCGATTATGATATTGACAATAGACGCCACTGGGGAATTATGTCAGCATCCAGTGCTTGAGCGTTATCGAAGAATGCTTACTAGCCAAGCCAACAAAGTACATGAATCCATCTCGGTAGAAGATAGAGAGCAGGGAATTCCGCGTCTGCTTGTGCTCTCTGATCATGATTAGCAGTGTGATGGAAAGTATAACTAGGTTGCTGTCAGTTGTGACCGAGTCGCCATGAGGAAGAAGAAACTCACTGCAGTGACTAGCGAGGAGGAGACCGTAGAGAAGGATCTCTTTCCATCGAGCTGACACTTGCGCTACAGGAAGGCAAGGCATTACTGATGGAGCAGGCGACTGTTGGTCTGCAGTGCATCATTCAGTTCCATACTAGATGGGGGGATGTAGGGCTCACATTCGACGTTTCCGACAAATACAAGGACTGCGATGAAAGAGCAGACGTGGAAGATCTGGAGATTGGGTATGAGAGGGAGTCATCAAACGCAGCTGTAGATGTGGACGTGCCGAGAATTGAACTGATAACCATATCCGCATGAACTTTGTTCGCCCAGATATTGCGTACAGACGATAGAACATGATAGCTGTTGGGATGTTGAATAGATGTAAAATTATTGCATACCAGGACCTACATTCTGAGAAAAGGAACCCCAGAAATGTCGACACTTCGAACCAAAGGGGTAGGTCAATTTCCGAATTCGGCGCCAAGGCAAACACTCCTTACCGTGAGCAGCGAGAAAGCCGATGCGGCAGACCTGCCGGGGTGAGTGAGTGACCATTATGAACTTAAGTTTAGCCCGGGCATACTCTTGGTGAAGAGCCGGAATCAACTAGAAGTAATGCGAGTTAGACAACGCCTGAGACAGCTCCAAAGGTTCGACCTCACGAAAGTACCGTGAAACAATATCAACAACCCAGTACCGGTTTAGAAAGAACACCACTTTGACCGCATTCAGTGGTGTTGGCCAGATCAAAGATATCTGGTGATTCGAATAAGTGGTCGGGGTGAAGGCCAATGAGGGCTTGCTCTGACCTCAAGCGGTAGGGTATGCAAGTAGTCGGCGAACTTTAAGCCCGTCAGCGCTTTCTCCTATGTCGGACATGGAGGATCCACCTCACCCAGAGTGCCGTTGCCATCGCTTGTTGTAAAGCATACTAGTCAATCTCCAGAATAATTTCTATTTATGGCACTTACGAGCAAAGTACTTGAGTGACCAAAATATACATTAGTAGAGTGCTCTTCGATATGCAATCAATTCCTTTACTCACATGCTCTGTTCTCTCACATCTCAAAATGTCCAGAAAGTTCTCCTCAGTGATTGAATCCATACGTGACGGGAGGGGTACATGCCGAAGAGTCATTCTTTTCGCTACCTTGCCATGGTTATATAGTCTATTTCGGCGGCCATGGCGATGATACCGGGTATGTATCAAGAAGCTTCGGTGAGCTAAACACCACTAAACAGAGGCTCTCCTGTTTTGATGTCTACCCAGACGCTCATGTTCGCAACCCCTGTCTCGTAAAGGCTTCGCGTCGTTGTGATGGCCAAGCGCTACTAAGCTGGTTGACTTCTTGCATGAGCAAGTATCAAACTTGTCGAGCAAGAGTGAGCCCTCCTCGCAAGAAGTACCGCCACTGTATAAATAACACTCGACGATCACTTCGAAGCCATCGAAGACAGAATGCGGAATGTATCTTATGCATCACTCAAAGCACAAACGTACCGTGTTCGAGGCAGACAGGAAAATGATTCGAAGAAGCTTGCCAGGAGGGGGTTAAATAAAAGCGCGAGGGTTGGTCCATAGGCCTGGATACTCTTTGACAACTAACAAGAATCTGGGTGTCCTTGTCAAATGAACGTCCCTTCGAAAGTTGAGAACTGTCGATGTGTTAGCCTTTCGAAGGTGTGGATCATGGAAGCAGCGCGATGTTCGGCACGGCCCCTATTCTTGAAGAGGTATATTGTTCCCATGAGCTCACCGATGCGGTGGCAATCTTTGGGCGCTACTCTCTGTTCGTCGTCAGTCTTCATCCGTACGGTCGATATGGGATACGGCAGAAGGTTCTCAATAGCTCTCGTCGCTGCTATCGGCGCAGCCGCATTAATATACGCACACTCCGCTGGCGAAAAAGAAGGCGCAGGAACCCTGGTGTCTATCTGGGTAGGTGTATTATCTGGACGTTCAAGAACAAACTCATAACAGTTCTCTGCTGCGTTTATTGGGACTCTGGGAACATCAGGAGCACCAAATATATGACTCTGAACCCATCAAGAAACTTAGCGCCCTAAAGGCAGCTCTGGAAGATGAAGAGTCTCCTCTACTTCGGAAAATCTTTGCCATCCTCTTTCCGTTCGGCCCTGCATGGAACTCAATTCTAGGAACTTTCTACATCAGCTCGTGAGTACCTTCTTATCACGTCTCCGCGCTCAAGACTCACCACCTTCAAGAATCCCCAACTTCATTCTTGCATTCATCCCTGCAGAAATCAATGCAAACACCCTCAATACTATGACTGCTTTCGCTGTGAGTGAGCCTTTCTTGATAAATTTATCCTTTGCTTAACTTCGGGTGAACTCTCTAGACTGGCGGCCTTCTCTCTGACGTCTTCCTTCATCTCATTCCGCATGCATTCATGGGTGAGCACACTGGAGACGGAATCCAGGTGGTTATTGTCGAAGAGAAGCGCAATATCCTGATTGGGTGTGTTGATTGCCTTTTTCTGCCAACACAAATGCTAAAACCTCCGTGGTCCGTTGCAGACTTGGTAATCTTCATCGGCTTCGCGTCCTTCTTTTTCATGGAAAAGACATTGAGGGTCTTGGGCGGTGACGAGGAGGGTGGGCATTCGCACTCCCATTCGCATTCTCATCAGGCCCCGGTTCAGTCTTCCGCATTGCAAGGCGTCTGGAGTCGAAAAGAGCCGTGCAAAATGGCCTCAAGAATCGAAAAGAAAGCAAGGAAGTTGAATGGCGAGACAAACAATGCTGCCGCCCCTCAATCTGGTCCATCCAAGCTGTCTGCCTACCTGAACCTTTTCGGCGACTTTGTTCACAACATGTGAAGTGCTTTCTTTGTGTCTTCTCATTCTTGACTGACCCTGCAGCGCAGCACCGATGGCCTCGCGTGAGTATCGTCTGCCATTTGTCGTCCGCGGATCTCCCTTAACCTTATCCAACAGGATGGCTGCTTCTTTCTACGCATCTCCCCTCATTGGAGCCACGACAACCCTCGCCTGTTTTGCGCATGAGATTCCTCACGAAATTGCAGACTACTCGATTCTGATTAGAAGTGGGTTCACGAAGAAGCAGGCCATGCAGTCCCAATTTTTGACTGCCATCGGCGCCTTTGTAAGTCAAATTTCCTCGCTCGCTCAGAGGGAATCACTGGAACGTTGGTTTTAATGACGTGTGATCTACAGGTTGGGTACGAACGTTTACTGGGTTTCATCACATGGCGTTGATCTAACGCTTGCCACAAGGACTTTTATCGGGATTGCCGTCCACGAAGCGACAGCCACTGGCGTTGAACATCCAGCTGTCGACCTCGCGGCTGGGGTGCGGCAAGACGCCACGGGACTATTGGGAACAACCACACAATTGTCTGATCTTGTCGGTGGTCTAGCTTGTTTTACTCTGCTCCTTCTAATCGCCGGACACTCAGGTGATACCCTTCGTCGCGGGAGGTTTCCTATACATCGGCGCCGTCGCCGTACTTCCAACGTATGCTGCTTCCTTATCTGCTCCATGCTCTCTAGGCTATAGCTAATTCCGGGCGGCTTCTACAGTCTGCTGACCGAAAGCAAGGGCGCGAAGCAAGCTCTTCGCGAGGTACGAACGTTCTTGATCTCGAGTGTCTACCAGACGCTGAAGTTTTTGACTCGCATGGTTTGCGGCGATGGCTTTCGGAGTGCTATGCATGTTCCTTGTCGCGTGAGTGCTTCTAAAAGATCCACATGTCATGCCTGCCGCTAAATAGCCTTCTTCTATCAACAGCTGGAACGAGTAGAGCGTTTGCATCACTCTTCGTCCTATTTATTTGTCGTTATCGTCGCTGTCGGATCTCCAAAGGTGTGCTTAATGGGGTGTCCTAGAAGTACAAGGGCTGTAGAGTTATACATACCCGTATTCCTAATCACACGAGCTGTAGCAGGACGGGGATACTGGCCGGCAGGTCTGCATCAGAGTCGACACAAATGGGAAATCTTGGGCAGTTGCGAGTCGGGATTGGGACGAAAATGGCAGGTGCCGGTGTCCCGGCCGGGTATGTTCACCAACGTGCGTGAACTCCATTGCACCCAACAACGTAATTTTGCAGCTTTCCCCAGAACGACCATCGACCTGCTGTTCACTCCTTCACAGTTCCCTTTATTCCACCACCTAATCGAACTCTTGTCTTATTCCCTATTAATTCCGGAATCCCATTCTTCTTAGAGGTAAATTCAAGCACCAGTCTAGGTCCGATCACTCCCAACTTTTTCTACATAAGCCATCTGACAGCAACTCAGATTCTCGTCCACCTCAGACAACCCTTGCTCTCGAACCTCTAGCTATCCATCTGCATCTTTAGCTTCTGGTCTGTACGCAACTGCTCATCGTAGTCACGCGACCAGCCACCAATCCAACCAAAAGTCTTTCCTCGTCCCTTGACCAGCGTCACCTGGCTCAAGGATACTAGCTGTTTCAACCGACTCCACCAGCACAGGCGACCTCTTTAAAGTCAACTACAACCTCCACGTTCATATACTTCATAATGGGAACCAAAGGACGTGCCGTGCCCCGTGTCGTGTGTTGTGCTATCCCTATATCTCGGGCAGCAGGAAAAGTGCTTGTGGTGACAAGTCGTAAAAGGCCGAATCACTGGGTTTGTGAGTCACATTCAACTCTTCAACATTCAGCTGGCTTGGACCTTTTGTCTACACCTTTCTTTGCTCTTCCGTTGACTGACTCTCGACCCTGTTCCGCATCATCTGAAACAGTGCCCAAAGGTGGATGGGAGCCGTCGGATGTGCAGTTGGAGGCTGCAGCCTCAAGAGAGGCACTGGAAGAAGGTCCTACCCTTTGTTCCTCTTACCGTCTCCTCACCTCCTGACGACCTCTCCCATGCTGTTCTGCTACCGCTCTTGCATGCCTCATCGAACGTTCGATGATCACAGCCGGCGTACGTGGCACAATAACCCGATACGTAACAACAATACCATCGCCCTCGGCAACCTACCACTTCTACGAGCTGGACGTATCGACTCTCGACCAAGATTGGCTAGAGAGGCACGAACGGAGAAGAGAATGGGTCGACTATAATGAGGCTGTGAAGAGACTCGAGTGGAAAACCGAGTTGGCCCAAGGGCTTCGATCATCTTCCCTTGCAAGCTGATCACGTCGAACGGCCACCACAAGGAGCGATACAGCGCACGAGCCAGCCCATGCATCGGACAATGCATTCGCTTCCTTATTTTCCTTCTTCACCATCCCTTAACAGGACGAATCGGCCTTCTCACAACCGAGCGCTGATCCTTCCTCAATTCAAAGAGACGCTAATTCAAAGTCATGCAATTTCGATTTCATTATCTCACAAATACCCTCCTTCCCTGCTATTATCTTGGTTGTGGACATGCTGCTTTCAATCCCTTATTCATTTCCTCACCGCACACCACCTACATTCCTTCCGCCCGAAGGGGTGGTCCCTTTTGCTCGGCTTTCGAACTGCTGCATACGTTTCCATTTCGCCTAGATTTTCGCAGTCCGTGCCCTTGCTACAGTACCTTTTGGGCTCTCTAGATGTAGCCCTATAATGTGAAGCCCCTGCTTATCGTGATAGCTTCCTCCCATGTCCAACCGAATTGTTGTTCGTCGTTTTTTGCCTTTTGCTTTGGGTATGTGCTGTTCACTGACGCGTTCTTCTATACAGTTCAAATAAATGGATTGTGCCTGGAGCCTTCTTCGACTTGACCTTAACCAAGGCGGCAGCTCGGGTGCAGATGTTAGATCCGTATAATGCGGATCAACAAACACGTGCACGACGGCCTTGCACAGCCTCGACCTCCACAACTTGTCAGAGGTGACAAAACTTGGGCTCGCTGCAGTGCTGCTCCCGATCCCTGAAGCCCCGACTTCATCATGGAGGCAGTATTCATTTCCACTCAACAGGCTCGTGTTTCCTCAAAGGATTGCCAATCAAAACTTTGACATTGAGAAGAGCCACGGCTTCTTTGGGGCCTGCCGCTTCGTTTAGCTTCCGGTTTCATTGACTCGCTGCATTTCGCTGCGTGGCGCCGCAGTATCTCTTCGCTCATTACCGAAGAAGTCTGGATAGACTCAGCCGTCCGAAGACCTGATGTCCGAAAGCCTCTCCACAGTGACCAATTCCCAGCGGGCGATGCCTTGACCTCTTCCTCCGTCCCCGATTCACGCAACGACTGCGGATATGCACCCGAAGGTTTAATGTTTATCCTCTACGGACTACACGAAACTTCTGACCTTACTCATCCCATCTCAAATGTCGAAAAAATGTCACTTCTCGCACCTCCACACTTCCGACTTCATCTCTTCGGAAGTTGGCGCCATCATCCCGACGGTCGCATGCGAACCCGCTCTCCTCTCCCTCACTCGTGTTCGAAGAGCTTTTGGACTGTCAGCTGGTTCGTTTGGTTGGCTGTTGGTTCGGATGCGATGCTGAGTCCGTCCTTTCTGCGCTTCGTCCGCGGTGAAGTTGTGGTGTTTAGTCGCATTTCTCCGCCTTGACGCTTCCGAGAGACAAAATAGTCATGCGGTCATCTGAGCCAGAATAGTGAGCAGATTGTATGGCGCTCCAGGTTTGGTTTTATTCTGGAGAGCCTCTCGACAACCCTTGTGACGTCGACTCGCATGTATGCCTTACAATGGTCGGCATACCGGGCAGGTTCTGTTGCTATCGATTACGGACAAGGCCTGCTTTCGAGAACAAGTTCGAGATTTACCGTTGCCTTGACCGTAAATGGCCTGGTCATGGGCTTCGTTACGTGAGTCTCTGCCAGCCTATCAGTTAGATCCTGTCTCAGTAGTTCCTCTTGCCCAGGGTTGTGGGCTTTCACTCATCCACTTCGCCGTGGACTATGGCGAACGCGGCATTCGAAGAGGTCATATGTCTTTTCCAATGTGGTTGTAGAGGGAAAGTTTGCCCAGACAACTCAACGCGTTGCGTTCTGCATTCCCCGACGCGCAGGCTAATCTCGGATGTCGGATCGTGGCAATAACCGGCCAGTGTGTGGCCCATTTCGCAGATGAACTGTCTGCAAAATTCACTATGTGCAATCGAAGAAAATACGAGAGCCATGAACCTACACATGGAAGCAGGCTCAGTCAGAGTGAAGATTTTCAATTCAACTTCGATGGTTACTGCTATCATCTCCTTGGAGCACGCCCTATCGCGCATCTTCGCCGCCTCTTTCGTATTGGTCCAAAGTTGGCCCACATAACGGCAGAAGCATTAAGTCGAGGAACCTTTTCTCCGCACCGTGATGCTCGACATCGCCTTCGACGGCTGGTGTTCCTGGCGCTTCCACTTCGGCTCAGGTCTTTTCCCTTCTTGCTCTGATCAAAACGGTTTCATTCACCCTCGAGCAGCCTCGGAGGCGGAAGGTGTGAAGTTCCTTCACCATGTCAAAGTTATCACCACCCTGATCCGCGTTCCCTTCTAGCTTTCTAAACACCGTAAGATTCCGTTGGACAACATGTGTCTCCTCCCGTTGCATCGTGACCTATGTATGGTGTGTCTACCAGAAACTGTTTGACAGGTTTTCCGGTCACTTTCGGCTTGGTCCCTCTTTCTTCCCCTTCCACAAAGCTCGAGAGGGTTCCTTCTTTTTTGTTCGAGTCTCATAATTACCGGCGTGCCCGATGGCTTCGTACCGGATCTTCACATCATCCAAACCCAGCCCTACGAGGGGTGCAGGTCACCCCATCAGCTGAAGCTGCAAGAAAATCTGAGAAAACAAAGACGGTGTCCCTTCCCTTGGGTGAATACCCTGCACTTGCACACAGCTTCGGTCCCGTCTGCGAGATGATGGAGAGCATCAGGGTACTCTGCCGGTTGTTCGCCGTTGACCCAGTAGTGCGAACCCAAAAGTATTTTCTGGGCAAATGGGGCGAACGAGACGGTGTCTGTAGGAACCAAGTGATAGGTAAAGGTAGACCAGGTGACTGGTGACAAAAGAGAAGGCCTTCCTTATGCCCGCCTCTGAAGAAACTTCATTTACTACCTCGGCCTCGTTTAGTGTCGTAACAACTAGACGATAAGACTTCCTGCCACCGGAGCTTGACAACTTGGAAGCCTTCTCTGCGCGGGTTTCCTTTCTCCTACCTGCAAATTTTCAACTAACGAAGCAACATATTTTACAGCCAGAAGGCTAGTAGGTCCATTTTGATCGAGGCTCCGTTTGTGTCGGGCGGCTTCGAGCTCGCTGGGCGGCTACCAAGGTCAACAAGCGCTGGATGGGAAAGTCAGAGGGCGATCTCATGACCCTTGGCCTGGTGCTCTCCTACCCCCAGTGGTAGATATCTTTCTCAAATGGGACATAGTGGCAATGGTCCGGACCTTAACTGCTGTTTGCGATAGGGAAGAAACGGGGATCTCGTATAGACCTTCGTTCGTACTGTCGCTTTGGCTTGAATGGTATGCAATATAGCGCCTGCCTCCTACGCAGACACTCGAATTCATCACTTCTTGAACATTGTTCGCGTGGGTTTGATGGTTCCTCGAGCTCGCTCTCCAAGGTCGTCGAGATAAAACGAGAAGATACTGGTCGACAATGGAAACAAATTCAATTAACATGACAAACTCTTCGATTACTCAGTCGTTTTCAAATTGGTATTCCGGGTTCTCAGCTGCTCCTCTGAAGAGGCAACGAGGTTGAGAAAGCTATGCGGCGGCACTGGTTCGACTCCGAATCTGGCACTGGTTCGCTTGATCTGCTGCGGAACTTTTAATCTGTGATTCGAAAAATGGAAGAATCCAGAGATATCCACCCCTAGATCTTGGTCCACAACTCTAACGTTAACTGTTCAACCTTGACAAAGCCCTTGGTCGAGGAAATCTTCAGCAAACAACTTGACTATATAATAGCCATGGTCAACTTCCGTCAGCCTCATACTTTCCACTCCAAGGCACCTTGTCCCTACAGGTCTACCTCTACCGCCAATACACGAAGAGCTAGAGTCTACCACAATGGAGGGCGAATGGTTTCCAGGTGTTCCAGAGTCCTCACAGGCTCAACAAATCACTTTTGTTACGATGTCGACCGTTGACGACCTCTCGTATTCCCCTTCTGAAGGCCAGAAGACTCGGGATGCTGGTATGCTCTACTTTTGATCTCGTATCCGTCGTGTGCTCATCATATTGTGTGTAGCTCAAGTGGCAGCGACCGGTCGTCGTAGTTGGAAGACGTTGAAGGGAAAGCCAGAAGCTGTATGGCCACCTGCGCTCGAGGGTGCGCTGATCGAAGGTGAGCTTTGCCTTTGCTTGATTCGTGTCAAGTTTACTGACTAAAACTGCGTCCGTAGCCCTCGAAGAGTACCGTAAGATGGAGGCCCGTCCGACGACGAGCAAGTATGGCGTTCGATACCCCATGCGGAACAGATTCATTTCCGATTTCATCTTGGAGAAGACGGGCAAGACTCGCACTGCGAAGCAAGTTGGTAGCCGACTCCAACAACTTCGGGACACCTGCAAGGACGGCCGTCGTGAGTAGAATACCATATCTTAGCCCCAACATCAAGGCTAACTCCTTTCATTCAGTCTCCAGCCTGCTAGGCAAATCTGGCTCCCAGGAGCCCGAATGTAAGGCTGAAACCTCCCCAACCCCGTCGTTAGGCGGTCGTCAGCTCTCCAACAGTCCAACACCTCCGCCAGAAGAGACCATGGCCATCTATGTCCAGCTTGAGTGCCCAAGCGAGCGTCACGGAGTTCCTACTTCGACTCCTCAAGTGCATTTGAAACCAAACGACATGGACACTCCCCACTACCTCTATCTCATGCCTCTCTCTCGTCATCCTTCTGATACATTGCCACCTGCCTATCCAACTCCATCTTCAACTCTTTCATCGTTTTCCAGCTTTGTTGAATTGGTGTCTTCTTTCCCACTCTCTGAGGAAACCACCTGGACAGTCTATAAGGACAAGACACTTATTCACCAAGAGCGAACAGTGATTCGTATGACCTCCCCTCTTCCCACCGCAGCCGGTAGACGCGTGTACATCTGCGACCTCGTCCCTTCACTGTGGCCCATACTTTGTGAAAGCGAAGGTACCCAATTTTCTCTGATGTGCTCCTTAGATGTCCCTGACCAACTTTTCACAGATCCCAACTACATCACCATTGTTCAGAAGGTCCGCTCGGCACGTGAAACCAGCTCATTAGCCAACGCAGTTCACCACGCTTCGCCAGTGCGCGAGGCCTCCATTGTTTACCACTTTAATGTCCCGGATTACACGAAGCTCAAGCTGCGACCTGCCACCACTTCCTATACCGCCAACACTGGCCTTCCGAGCTATGCAACTCCGTCCTCATCGGCATCGTCGCAGGCCCATCATCACACCCGTTCCTCGTTCCCTGACTATAACACGGGTTCGCAGGGTGACGGCTACTGGCCCTCGAGCAGCCAGGACTCTTACGGCTACCGTGAGGCTGGCCTCTCTGGGCACCGTCGGATACACGAACCGTCGTTGACAGCAACTGATCCCACTCACTCTATTGGAGGTGGACACTACGCCGTCGATAACTCACGGTGGGGCCAATACGGCGACGTTGGAGGCGATGTTTTTCCCAATTCATTTTACGCCGAGCCCAGAGCCACCCAGTGGGATATGAACGGCCTGTCATCCGCGCCGCCTGCTTTTGGCAGACGCGACACTCTTTCTTACAATTCTATGGGCAGTTCATGCTACTAAGTATCCTCTTTGTCGGTCATTGCTTCATGGATCTTTCAACACAGACCTTCTACGCCCGCTTTGCAAATGCGCCAACCTCGCAATGTAATTACCGCATCCGCTATCACCCGTGCTGTCCTATAGCTATCCCAACTCATGTATATTAGTTTAACCTTTCTAAGTATGGAATTTCTTTGTCTACCTTGAGTTCCCCGTCTTCACCCCTCAACCGTCACGAAGCTTTCACGTCGGAAATTTGTGACAGGAAACTTCTGGAACAACTTCATCGTCACTAAACCACGCTGGTGCTTGAAGATGGACGTATAACACCTCATAACTACAGGGTCACAACTTGACGGCAACGAGAAAACTGCCTTAAGAGCCCGAATAAGGCAGCGGGGGATGCCATGAGGTTCCGCATGCTCGCGATGTGATCCTGGTGGCTGAAGCACGCCCTAACAAAAGTGACGAGAACATGTCCCCTTCGTGCGAGTCTCGCATCATGTGCTAACAGAGCGACCCAGGATGTAAAGGTTTCAAGAGTTTGTGCCCCGTACCGGAGAAAAGAACCACTGATACAGCAGCAACCTGCCTTCGTTGAGACGTACTTGGTGGCGTCGCGATATAGTCAATTTGCCTCTCACTGGGAAACGAGGGTGAGCTACCATATTGGATAAAATTTTGCGACTGATCTCTGACATCGCCTGACTCAAAGTGAGGTAGTCAAACCACGTCTACCTTCAAGGGCTAGAAGTCGAAAGGCATTGAATTCCTTCCTTTTTCTCATCTCTGGGGTTTCCCCCTTCTTTCCACGCGATCTGACCCCTGGACGACCCTTTTTGGGCCGCGCAGCATGCCTACCGTGAAGCGCCCATACAATAGGCTACCGTTTGCAATTTTTGAAAGCTCGACCAGGTCGTTGGGGGGGTGAGGTGAAGTCGGGGAGGACAGCGACTTCTGTGGCGATTTCCTCATCACACCATCAGCTAACAAGCGCCCAGAGCCGCATTTATATCCTCGGGATCGACCTGAGCGAGGCAGGACAATGTGCAGCCCGAGGGCGTCCATCCTGTGGTATAAAAGAATATCAACTCATTCGTATCTCTCCTTGAAGATGTCTACTCGTCAATTAATCTGCTAGAATTGCTCACGTTATGGGTCCTCGGGCCAGTGGGCACGAGTCGCACCCCGTATTTGATCCACGGGTAAGCCCAAAGCTGCCAATATATATCGTATATGTCAATCTCGTCTTCTGCTTCCTGAACTCGCATTCGCCTCTATTTTCTGAAGGCTGTCATTTGTATGTATGTGCTGTTGCGGCCTTAAACCACTCATTGATGGATATTGAGATATCAACGCTGTCCGAGAGCTGCATCCTCGGCATAATCTCGCAAGGCCCGAGGCTTGAACACAGCCAGACATATCGTCTCTTCCTCAACGCCGATCAAGTAGACCATGTGGTAGGAGCAGGAATGTCAAGTGCTCCGACGGTTATTTTCTTTCTCGAAGCCGTGTGGATAAGTTGCACTATGCAGAAACAGGAACAGATCTTGATGCAAAGTGGATGTGTGTGTAAACCTCTCGGTTTCCTGCAAAACATGATAAGGTTTTGGCAACGCTCCAGGGGTGGAAGAACCACGTGGAATTGTACCAAGAACAGTCGGAACCGTCCCTCGCTAGTGCCGTAACGACAATAAAATTGAGAGTAGATTATCGCTCCCGTAAAGTGTGCCTTGGACAGGGCTATGCTACCGCACCTTGCCGTCTGTCGCCCCGAAGTAGACGAACAGAGTCGTTCGCGGGGGTTCACGCATTTGGACATCTGGTATTTTCATACATCGCGGAGGTTGCCCATCCCGCTATTCGCACTCGTACCATCAGTTTCCATTAACAAGGCCTGGCGCCCGGGCAAACCATTCCCTTTCAGCCCCTACAGCAGTAAGCGTGGCCCCGGTGGTGTGGGCCTCTGCCTCTCTTTACTATTCAGAAGACCATGGGACACTTCTTTATGGCGCCTAGCTTGGTATATCCCGTCATCCACGCCGCTTCTGTGGGTGAGACGCCGAAGAATCCTGGCAGAATAAAAAGCCAAGAGGGTCTTACGTTGAGCGTTCTCGCATCTTTTTCTTCTGTTGTTTATTTTTTGAGTTCTCTCAGGCTCGTATTGTGTCTCTCCGATCTTTTTTCATCTGCGAATCGCAAGCTCGACTCTCGTTTATGTTGAACAGAGTCGATTCAAACCGAACCACCAAGAATCTGAGCTCGCCACACATTCGCCACATAACATCGGCCTGATTAGAGGAAGCGGAACGGACGTCGGGCATGGACCATCGCATCGAGGGTCTAGATCGTTGAAGACACACAAATCATCATTAGGGAGGCTGATGTGGTCGGATTAGACAAGAGTCCGAGTCGCCACAGAATGCCTGTCAGCGGTATACACTGTTTGAGGTTTCTCTGTCGCATGGTGCATGATTCAGTGAATGGAGGAGCATATCACACACTGGTTCTATAATTGTACTCATAGCCTGGTTGATCGCGCACGGTTGCTACCCACCATACCATTCTTCTTTCTTCCTCCTGAACTTTCGCTGTGCCGATCTGTCCTGTAGGTCTAGGCCCTCTATAACATACTATCTGTCGTTCGGCGGCTATGGGTATGGTAGAAGCCCGACTACATGGATAATTGTTATCCTCATACAGACCTGCCAATCATGGACCGAATCGGAAGGGCAGAATGCTAGCTTTGCACATGGCTGCAACGACCTGCGATTAGCTTGCGAGGAAGGTAAGGTCGTCTCCAAAAGGTGGCGTTGGGTCTAGACTACTGAGTGCTTAACTTCGCTCTTCTTTCTCAAGTCTTTGAAGTCCATCTGTCACTCCCCATCGTGTCAGCACTCGATTGACTTGCCATCACTAGTGGTCATTGTGATGTTTTTCACATACGGTCTTGCGTACACCAGGGAGCGAGAGCCAAGGAGCCCAGCATCCAAGCCATCTGGGCGGATACCGAAGAACGCCACTTGTTCCTGACCACGCCGGCCACATAAGCGCTCGTACGCTTCAGCGTGCCTGAGCAACATAGCCATATCATCCTACCCCAGGCAGGTTATGCCAGAAAAGCCTGGCACCCATCGTGGGGTATTGTCATTGCCTGCATGTACCGGCAATAGGGTGCTGAGACGACCGATCTTCCTTTATGCCATGTTTGTTAAACAGGCCGCGGAGCATGGCTGATTGGGAGAAAGAGGCATATCCACTTGCCCACTATGCTTGTCCCGGGTTGGAGGGTTGCACGTATGCCGACTATAATGCGACTGAAAGCTTCAGTAATGACTTTGAAGGGTTGGCTCCCTTCTCTCGCCTTTTCTGTTCGCTTCGAGTTGAGCGTCCAGCGATGGGGCCCTGTCAGACATGCCATCATTCCTGGGGCTTGCAACGAGTTCAGCTGCCGAGTCCTTGGTGCGCGACACCCACCTTCATGGAGTCTGTACAGTGACGCCTTTGAAGGAGGTTAAAGAGGCGAAGATGAAGAGGTATCCCGGCGAGATTGTCGCTCAAAAGGACTTTCGCGCAGGCGTTGCCGCCCATCGGTAGCCCATCTTGTGCAACAGTGCTCACTATGCGCGCCCTCATGCACAAATCTTATTCTTACTCGCGCGCGTTTTGACGTTACGGTGAGGGCGGAATATCCCTGGCCAACAACTCTGGTCGTGCTCTCGAACTTCCTCGTGAATCAGGCGGATGAAAACTGGGGCCATTGGCTTTGACCTTGAAGCCAGCAACACCGATGCTTATTCCCGCCAACTCTCACAATAACGCCCAGGTTTGGAAAATCCTGAGGCAGAGTCAACAGAGCTTTCGAACAGCCATGAATTCCTACATGCACGAGCTCCACCTTTTGCTTCGTGAGGCCAACCACACAGGTATAGTTATATTGCTTCTATGACCTCTCACTGCTTCTTGACATCAGATTGTAGATAGACCTGCTTCTTTCCGCTCAACCGCCCTACAGTTGCTTGCCCAGCAACCACCACCACAGTTCAGTTTTGTCAGCTCGGCGAATGGTGGGTGGTATGGCAAAGATATTTGCTTTCTCTCACTGACTTCTGCGTGATGCCCCACAATCAACAGGATGCCTCCATGGTGGGACCAGTGGACCTGGAAAATCAGAGAGGCGAGGATTTGTTTATTCAGGGCGCTTTTGGGCTTGAGTACTAACGTTCTCGCAGCATCTACCTCATCGACAACTGGAGATTCTACGATATTCCAGACACATGGTGTGACCGTCAACGACGGCAGCTTTAATTTAGCTGGGCGAGATATCCACATCCACAGTAGTGGCGAAGCAAAGGTCGGACTTGCGACCGCCTTACGACTGATTCGCAATCTGCGAAAGGTACATCTTGACATTCTGGCAAAGGCCACTCCAGGGACAGGAGTCTGGCTACTTAAAAGCGACAAATTTCTTGTGTGGCTGGACCCAAACGGCCACCTGAAGATTCTATGGGGTACCGGGATACGTGAGTAGCCCTGACCTCAACATATTTGGATTTACCTGAACGTCAACTTCAGCGGGCGCAGGGAAGACCGTACTAGCGTACGTTCGTTTCATTCAAAAGACTGGATTTCCTGACACGCCCGTGTAGCGCTATCGTCATCAAAGAGCTGGAAGCTCGTGCGGAAGCAGCTAAAGGCAGCATCTGTGTCGCATACATCTATATTCGCTACAGCGAAAGCGCAGATCTCACTGTACGAGGAATCTTAGAGATTCTCGTCAAGCAAACTGTTGAACGGCATCCAATTTGCGTCCCTCTTGCCGTGAGGGCCTACACACGCCACCTATGCGAAGACACTCAACCGACAGAAGCTGAACTTCTTCAATTACTACAGCAATTTACATCAGTGACAGCGGCGACATTCTACGTCCTGGACGCGTTGGACGAAGCCCCCGATAAGCTGCAACTTGATCTAATTCGAAAGCTTTCATCGCTGAATGTCCGACTCTTCATCACCTCTCGACGGTTGCAGCCCTCTGAGAGCCGCCTTCCCGATAGCTGCAATTTTTCTATTGTCACTCAAGACCATGACCTCGACCTGTACATCGCGCAAGAGATTGGCCGTAGCCCTCACCTCCAAGCTCTCCTGGCGAAAGCCGAACCATCGTTGCGAGAGGAGATTGTATCATCAACGAAGCGGAAGTGCGGCGGCATGTACGCGGTTCCGTTATCTTTTATTTTTCTTTGGGCTAAAATCTTCCCAAGGTTCTTGCATGCTTCTCTTCAGCTCGATGCGCTCTCTCAATGTGCTAGTGTTTATGACGTGAGGCAGGTCGTCAACGGCTTTCCCCCTAAGATTGAAGACGTCTATCTTCAAACCTGGGACAGGATTTGCAACCAAACACCAGCACATGTCTCACTCGCAAAGGCTGTCTTGGTCTGGGTTCTAAATGCGCCAGGATCAATGACAATAGAGGAGCTGGGGTGTGTTGTTGCTACTTCCCCATACACGTACAAATTCGATCGCGACCGGCTTGTCCCAGGGTCAACCCTCATTGCGATTTGTCGAGGCCTGGTGACACTTGAAGAAAAAAGTAGGCTCGTTCGCCTCGTCCGTAAGTTTGCATAGCCCCATGCCTCGTCCAGTCCTGACCCCTTCCCTAACATGAACAGACTATACGGCAAGGGAAATATTGCGACGACTACTTCACGATTCCTTCCCTCGCCCTCATTCCCACCTTGCGGCTGTCTGCGTCACCCACCTTGCTGAATGCGGCTTCCAGGATGCACCATCTGGATCAGGTCACGATCTTATGGTGGCTTTGAATACAGACCCCCTCCTCGCGTATGCGCATCACGCTTGGGGTTTCCATGCCCAAAAGTCAGTCGAAGTTGACCTAATCAGCCCTGAAGCATCGAAGTTTATCTTGGGAAGCAAAGCCTTCCCCGCCTTCATTGGTGGCGGTCCCTCTACTCTCTACGACATACTCAGCCCCCTTCATCTGCTTGCGCTATACAACCTTCCTCTCGCCATTCCCCAGGACGTAGCTCACTGGGACCTGAACATCAGGTCAGAGGTGGAGGACCTCACGCCATTGATGCTCGCAGCTTGGCAGGGACACACCAACCTAGCTCAAGAATTATTGCGCTCGCCACAAACATTGATCAATGCCGTGGACAGGGGCGGTTGGTCAGCGCTCATCCGGGCGGCAAAACATGGACAGGAAGCTACTGTTGCACTCCTCCTCGCATATCCGGAAATCGAAGTCAACTTGCTTAACGGCGAAGGATGGTCAGCCCTCATCTGGGCAGCGGTGAATGGCCGCGAAAACATTGTCAGGCTCCTCCTCGAACATCCAGCGATTCAGGTCAACAGCGGCAGTTGGTCAGCGCTCATAGCAGCAGCAGCGTACGGCCACGAAGGCATCGTCAAGCTTCTTGTTTCCCATCCAGGCATCGACTCGAACCTGATTAGCGTCAAGGGTTGGTCGGCACTCACAGCAGCAGCAAGATTTGGCCACCAGGGCATCCTAAAACTCCTTTTGGCCTTTCCCGGAATCAGAGTCAACCTGGTTAATATGTTTGGTTGGTCAGCACTCATGGTAGCAGCAAGAGAAGGCGGCAAACACGTGGTAGACCTCCTCCTCGCACACCCCGAGATCCAGGTCAACTTGGTTGATATCAACGGATGGTCAGCACTCATGGTTGCGGCAGCGTTTGGAAAAGAAGGCGCCATTCAATCCCTTCTGGCGGTGCCTGGCATCGAGGTCAATCTGGTGGACGGATGTGGATGGTCAGCTCTCATGTCCACGACCAAGGGGGGCCACAAGGGTGCTGCTGCGCTGCTTCTGGCATATCCTGGGATCGATGCCAGCATCAAGGGCCGCGAAGGGGTTTCTGCCCTCACTTTGGCGATTGACGGTGGCCATCAAGACATTGTTAGCTTGCTTCTTGATGTCCTTGCGTCGCCTTCCCAGTGGATTATTGCATAGATGGTGCCTATCAGTTCTTCAAATTACCTCCAACGAACAGCTCAAACAGACTAGCACCTGCGATGTACGAGTCGGCTACAAGTACTGGCATTCTGCAAAAGGTAACAACTGAATATTAGAAGCAATCGCGTCGTCTGACGGCTATTGAGAAAGCCAGCCGCCTGTCAGACAAGTGCAGTAACGCTCATGGAGAGCGAAGAAGGCCGAAGTGTGTCTTGTCCCGAAAGACTAGCAGGCCTACTGTAACGATGTGCAGAGGCTCTGGAACGGGTGCTTGGAGCAGGTCCGGTACTAACCACACTCGCACGGCTGGGTCTCCTCACTCGGGGCGGCGTCGCGACAGGGATCGTCATTTCAGACGTCTCGAGTGGTCTGTTCAGGGAGTGCTGCGATAGGCGGTGAAGGGAATGCGGGCCTTGAGAGATCCGTTGAGTGGATGATCTCTGAGCATCGTCCCGGGTTCTGCGGCTTGAGGCCAGGCTAGCGTTTGAGGATGAGCGTTGGGAGCGTGGTCGAGCGAGGGGTTGCTTTTCGTGGTGGGCAGGTACTGAGGCTCGTTTATCGTTGCTCGAAGCCCAGAAGAGGGAGAGAACGTTGACGAGGATCTGTGTGGAGAGGATCAGAATCCGGCAAAGAGGATACGCAAAGGATGGCTGACATCAGAGACGCAGACGGTGAGGTATACCCAACCCAACTCTCGCCCATCGCACAAGATCAAGACCAAGATATTTACCTAAGAGAACGAGTTAGGAGCTGATGGGATTTAGGCACCCTACTTACTGTCGAAGTGGAGAGGGCTATGAAGGTTGCCCTGCATACGGAAGGTTAGCCCAGAGTGAAAGGGAGGCGCTAGTGTACTCACATAGCCAAGCTATACGCGAGTTGCTTGTGTTTGTTGTCAAGCAGTGTCCAGCTGACCAGGGGAAACAAGAACATGAAGGGGACAAAAATGTTGACAAAGCTGGGTTCTGGATGAGCCTCGCACTCTGTACGACAGAACAGACGGGACATACACATGAAAGACGAGCAGTGGGATGGAGGCCAAGAGCTTGAGCCCAATTTCGCAATGTCCATTTCTGTTGATCTCGGAGATAGGGCCTATAAAAGGTCTATTGAAGTGTATTGGCAGGACGACATTAAAAAGGCTTACTGCTGATCTCCAATGTGACTATGACACAGTAGACCACTGCAGACATGATACTTGTAAAGTAGATGTACACGCGAGGGCGACCATTGTTAGCGTCTGGCGACCAAAGGATTTGGACCCTGTCGGCTGCGTAGAATGGGATTAGTGGCAAAGCTCAAACCTGGATGTGCAAGCTTACTGATGTAGGCATAGACAAATAACTTGCAGAAGGAGTAAAGGACAATGTTCGCATAGGTTCCAGTGGTGCAGACGATGTCCGAGGTTTCAAATCCTACAGCATGAACAATAATTCCACCTGATAGTGCCTTTTGTCACGATAGACTCGTTTCGAAAGAAGGAAATACGTACTGGAAAGTGTGAATAACCAAGCAATACAAGACATCAAGATAATGCAGACGCGAGCCCATGTCGTCCGTTTGAGACCTTTCTTCGAGAGCTCTTCTGGCAGCAAACGTCGAGACAGGCAGTGTGTCACTGCAGCTAGGCCTTTTAATACAGCAAAGACCTCCTGTCAGGGGAACGGTACAAGTGTGACTTCGAGAGACTTCACCCAAGATGTGAATTAAGAAACTGAGAGATCGAAATCCGGCGTTGGAAAAGGTTTGGGATGTAGACAGATGGCCAGCGCCCATACTGAGTCGGGAGAGCTGAAAGGAACGACAGAATCAGGAATCCATTGCCACTCGGCTTGTAGCCATGCCTAGGAGGTTAAGGATAGCTTCTTTGATGCGTCCCGCGATCCTCGTGCCATAGGTGTCTTACTGTCAATACAGAAAAGCAATATCCTTATTGGATCTTTGTGCTGCGCGAAGTCGAGAACCCCAGGCTTTTAGAGACTACACAGCGGATCGAGCAGGCCTGTGGTCGACAGGAGAAGGCATGCGGGAATCAAGGCGTCGAAAATAGCAAATCTCGTAACATAGCTGCCAGTGATTCTGATAATACGGGAGTCGCCAGGTTTTCTCCAGTTCCAGCAGCTGTAAGGACTAGAGTCCTGTTTGTGCTTGCCCTAGGGGAGATGGAGGTACGGGGAGGAGCACAATTCCGGATCAGTCGTGGCGGCGCTGTCAGTCAAAACGTGCACCGCCACCGCTTTTATTCTTTATTCTGAGCCACGGTGACTGTGTTCATCGCCGTTGCACACAGCTCTTGTCTGGCAACGAGCTCCCAGCGCTAGACGATGACAATAACTTTCCAACGACTATCGGTAACATGGCAGCTGTTACGGCAAGAGGTCATCCAAACATGATCGCACCGCAGCCCATAAAAGTAGCCCTGGAGTGACTGTGATGCCATTCTTCCTTTAGGCCTCATGGAAGAGCTCCCCCTCGAAATCTGGTTCTTGGTCACAGAACTCTTCAGTGATGAAGACCTGTATAATATCATCGGTGTCAACCGTTTCTTCTTCAATTTGGGCATGGACAGGAAGTACTCCACCTTCCGCATTGAAGGGCCTAATTCAACCGTGTTCAAGAAGCTCGATCGCATCAGGTCAGTTCCTTCGTGCTCTCAGACGTGGAATCCGACTGACGATATAACAGTGACCCCAGCATTGCCCAGAGGATCAAGGCGCTCACTGTGTCACTGTATGTGATCTCCGCTCCAGTCTCCGAGCAGGTTGCAGGAGGGCACACTAGTGCATTCAGCACCCTTCGCCAGGCCGTGACCAAGACCATGAGCAGGATTAGGTCACAAGGAACCCCCACCATGGCGACCCCAAGTCCTGGAAAAACCCAGGCACCCTCTATGATTATTAGGTTGATGGATGTCCTGCCGCTGCTGGTCAATGTGGACGAATTCCGCATCATGACCTGGGCCCTTCCATCCACTGAAAACCTCGACGAGTTCTATCAACTCGCTTGGTCTGTCTTGGGCAAGAACTTGCGTTGCCTGTCCATCTCTGCAACCCTAGATGGGTATCGAAAACTCTCCAAATGCCAACCCTCGTTCCCTGCCCTGCGTCACCTGGAAGTGGCCTTTGCCAACGTGCCAGGAGATGCGGGCTCCTCGTTCGGGGAATCCCCTGCAGAAGTTGCACCTTTGATCAACTCGGTGGCTTCTCAGCTCGAAGTCTTGAAGATCCGGTCATTTTCAACCCTCGACCTGTCGTTGCTATTCCTCAATTTGGAGCCGCTGCCATGCTTGGAATCAACCCTCATACGTATCCCATTCAACCATGGCTTCGTTGAAGATGCAAGTGGTTTCAAGACATTCCTTACTCGGTCATCGTCTACCCTCAAGAACGTCGACATCAGACTTCCCCCGACAGGCCTCGCGTTGGCCCCTATGGCTGAAGATGGGCTTTATCAGTTCTTATCAGACTGCCTCGCCGACCCCCTTTGCTTCTCCAAGGTGCAGTGCATGGATATCTACCCTACCAACCTCGTAGGTGGGGTCGAGGTCCTCCGTCGGGCCATCAAGAACGCTTCCCTTCACCTGACTGAATTCACGGTCCGGGACCGTTACCTCAAGATTGAGGAAGTGTTGGACCTTTCAAAGGAATTGAGCAGCTGCTTGCAGCTTACTCATCTTCGAGTGAACGTCAACTATCTCAGCTTTGAGCTGTTCGATGCCCTGGCTAGGGATGCGCCTGGTCTCCGGCGTTTATGGCTGTCTGTCGGGGAGGCAGCGCCTGGCAGCACTGCAATCGAGACATTGGTGAGTATACTTTCCAACCGCACGCTGATACACCATTGATTGAATGTATTGTTTATACAGGCGGCGGTCAGAAATGGCATGAGGACCAGGTCGTACCCTGATTGGAAGTTGTGGGACCTTACCATCTTCCAGGGCGGCAACGAACTGGACAACGATACGATGCACGCTTGCGCCCGCAGTATACCGTCTGTCAAGAGCTTTTGGGGACAGGGATATACCACAGACTTTGAATGCAAGCTTGACTCGATAGGACGGGCAACGGAATGGTTGCCGGTCCCAAATGTCTGAATCTCTGGAAGATTCGTCGTGATACCCCCGTCTCTAATTATATACCATTACGATTTGTACAGAAATCTTATCTTCTGCCTTTGTAACGCGTGTACTGCGCGAGATCCGAAATGCACAGGGATTGCGAATGTCATCCTGCCGGCGCTGATTCAGTCTCCGCCTCAAATTCAAAGTTTTATAAGCCTGTGATCATCCAGACTTTCCCCAGAACCACGACCCCTGCTGCCAGCTCGCCCACTGCCTTAGCTTTCCCCCTTCGACCAGCAGTCTTTTCTGGAGGTTTCTCTTCCAGAGTCCTTCACAATTTCGTCAATCTATCTTTCCTTACCCCCGAAACTCTGTCCAGGCAGAGAATTCATGCTTCGTCCTCCAATTGCTATACCGCAGCACAAACGTTGTCTTCCCGAGTCTTGTTTTCTTGTAAGGCTTTCTCTCTGGGTTTTGGACAAGATACTGACCTTTTGGTAGCGCTGAATAAACCTCTCTACCCAACATGGCCGTTGTTAACATCCGCCGCGACGTCGATGACAAGTTCTACCGATACCGGTACGTGGTCTCGCTTTTTATTTTCTTTGGAGTGATGAAAATTGACTGGTACTCCACAGCATGCCCCTTTTGACCACCAAGATTGAAGGCAAAGGAAATGGCATCAAGACAGTGGTACCCAACATGTCCGACGTGGCCCGTGCTCTCAGTCGCCCTCCCACTTACCCCACCAAATTCTTTGGATGCGAACTTGGCGCCCAAACCTCGTTCGATGAGAAGAACGACCGTTACATCGTCAACGGTGCGCACGATGCCAACCGCTTGCGAGAGCTCTTGGACGTTTTCATTGAGAAATTCGTCCTGTGCAAGTCGTGCAAGAACCCTGAGACAGACCTCGTCATCCTTGGAAAGGGTCGCAACGAGAACATCATCCGGGACTGCAAGGCTTGCGGTGAACGCACCGATATCGATATGCGTCACAAGTTGACTACCTTTATCCTAAAGAACCCTCCAGTCAAGGTCAAGAAGGGGAAGAAGAGGGATGTTGCTGGTGCTGCTGATGGCGTTGGTGGAGGGGGAGGATCCCCTGGCCCTGAAGGTGAAGGCGAGGAGGATCCCGGAAACGAGAGTGACGACTACCTTACCAAGAAGATCAAGGCTGAGGCAGCTGAGCTCAACACTGAAACGGCGATTGCTCAAGAGGATTGGTCTGCCGATACCTCTCCCGAAGCCGTCAAGGAGCGCATTGCTGCTCTGGAAGGCAACATGGCCGCTGCCGCTCTGGGCGACGATGACGGTAGCGACGACGACGCCAACAGCCCTTACTCTCTCTTGGGCAAATGGATCGAATCTGAGAAGGAGGACCAAGACGATCCTAAAGCCTTCTGCATCGCCATCTACAAAAAGGCCACCGAGTTCGGTATCGAGAAGAAGCACAAGACGGCGACTGTCGTCGCCCAAGCCATCTTTTCGGACGAAGGCATTGTCGAAGAATTCCTCAATATGCCCCCATCTTCCTGAAGGTACGTCGTTTTCAAGCTTTGATTAATGTGCAGTTTCTGACGTCATGTCCCTCAGATGGCTGTTGGCAGCGAGAAGCACCAAAAGGCTCTCTTGGGCGGCATTGAACGCTTTATCGGCTTGATGCACCCTGATTTGGTGCCCATCGTCCCGAAGATCCTCATGGCTTTCTACCAGGCCGATATCCTCGAAGAGGAGGTCATCACCCAATGGGGTACCCACACCAGCAAGAAGTATGTCGACAAGGACACCAGCAAGAAGGTCCGCAAGGCTGCCGATCCCTTCATTAAGGTATGTTTCTTCTTTGTACGTCTTGAAAGGATGTTGCTGATCCCGACCCTTTAGTGGCTCGCCGAGGCTGATGATGATGACGACGAGGAAGAGTAGTCCTCTTCTGCCTTCTTTATGGTGGAGGAGTTGATGTTGCTGTGTCCATCCTTTTGACCACGTTTTGAATTGTATTCTACTTTGGATACGTCATATCTATTTGAGGCCCTCTTTTGAATGCTAGCGTTTTCCCTTCGATCCTGCGAGCTCCGTCGCATCTTCTGCCATCGTAACATTTCACCACCACCAAAATCTACTTTTGCTACAGTCTGGAAGGTTCATCCCTTGGCTTTGCAGCCATGAAAAGCAAAACAGTTCTTCCAAACAAGCCGCGTTGGCGTAGTGGTAGCGCGTCCCACTTGTACAGCTTCCTTCGGGAGCGAGTTCATGGGAAGGTCATTCGTTCAATCCGGGTACGTGGCATAACCTTTTGTCGGTTTTTACCATGTCCCGTTTTACATTGACCAACGAATGCTGATAATGTGATTTGCTTATTTGTACTCAATTGCGCCTCCATGACAGTGAATGGATCTATATCTACAACAGGTACTATCCCACACCATTTGTTCGTACGCACCACTGAATCGTACGGCTAGCCTCGGCATGTACCTTCACATCACCTCAATCACGTTACAAATGAAGGAAATGTGAGCGCCGCTCGACTGCTGGGGCAGAGCACGCCTCTGCATTATTGGTTGTGAATCAGAGAGATCACACTGGCAGGGCTTTCGGCAGAGGGTCTTGGCGAAAAATCTCTTCGTCTCCCCAAGCTCTCCCCCCGCCTCCCTTCACAAAAAAATTGATGTATACAATCAGTGGATATGCGTCAAGCCAAATCTCAAATTTCAGGTCTATCAGTGTGGTAGAAGGGGAGTTACGATTCAGTGGTGCGTACGAACATATGGTGTGGGATAGTATATGAGATGTAACGCTGGACAAGCAGTGGTATATCAATGAAAGGAGGAGCAGCATCCAGAGTGAATCAAGGACTGGGTTTCCGTGCGACAGACATGAGTGGGCATAGACGATGGATAGTTGAAGCATCGTTCGAAGTAAATGAAACAGCGGCACACAGCGCCTCTTAGTGATGTTTCCTAATAGCGGGGTAACACAAGCTTCAGAAACAAGAAGGAATAAAAACTATCAAAGCACTTTACCTCAGGAAGTTACTGCGAGCAGCGACCTCGAGCCCAGATGTAGAGCCCGAGGATGGTAAGACCCACGATCGACGCAAACCCGAAACGACATTTTCGACATTTGACGGTCCGAAGGATGGCAGGAGGTGGCAAAGTCCCAGTATCATACGCGAAGTATTGATTCGGGGATGCTTGAGGTATTGGTGTATACGACGAAGGGTAGTGGTGTACTGTGTCGAGAACTGATGGTGAGCAGGTGAGGCAAGATGATGACGTAAGGGAGGAAGCGCTCGGCCGACGTACCAGAGTGGGAATACGCGCCCGCGCAACTAGTGATGTGACAGTTGTTTAGTTCGATCTTCTTGCAGCGTCCAAAGACTGTTGGCGCGGCATGTTCCTCCATGGCGAGATGTTGTTAATGGCTGGAGTGATGGAAAGGGGAGCAAGGAGTTCACTGGGCTTTGTAGCGATGGTAGCCCCCTGGCAGGGCTTTGGAGAAGAATGCCGTAGGTATGGAGGATTGGGAAGGCAAGCCGGATAGTGGCCTCTGTCAGTCGCGGGGGGGCCATCTTGTAGTACCCTCGGGCTGTAAGTGTCGCACGCCGGATAGCCTTCAACTGAACTGGTTCGTTGTATTGGTTTGCATCCCACTAATCGCATTCAAGTTGGTAGGTTGCACATGCCATCCTCCATTCAGTACTGGCTCTTTAATCGCTAGATCGCGAGGCGGCATGCCTTTACAATTTTAAGGCCAATCGAGCTTTGCTCAGAAATTGCATCCAGGGAGATCGCCAGTCTAAGAGAGCCCCGGAGGTATCCAGGCTACCCCACCAACATCTTTGCGAAAAGTATTGCAGCGTCTCCCTGAAGCACTATAACTCCCTCGAGGAACCGAACTTGATGTGGTTGAAGTCCACACCGGTTCATCACGCCTCTCGAGAAAGCCCAAACACATCAAACCGGTTCATTGAAACCGATGTTTATGCTGGTCAACCCGTGGTTTTTGAGATGGAAAGATAAATATTGAGACCCATAGGTCTTCGACAATACTAGAGGTATATGATATACTGGACAGGGGGGGGTCACTAATCTGAGAAAGCCCATGGAAGATACCTGGGTTATCCTGCCAACATATTTGTTGGAACTGTTGCGGTGTCTTCTCGGAAGTACACAAACTCCCCTTTAGCCACTATTCAGAACTTGATGTAGTTGCCAATGCGGTTTGGTTGAGGTCAACCGCCGTTCGTCATGCTTCTTACAAGTGCTCAAAATCATGTCGAAATCAGAAAATTGTGGCAAACCAGCTCATTTAGACTCTGCTTCTATCTCTCGAAATGAACCGTCAGATGATGGTGACCTTCGACCTTCGAACTGTGTGTCGGAAGCCAGATCTTAGATGTTTGTTCAGTCTGCCTTTTCCTGCCCTCCCGCTCTCCAATGGCGGCAAAAATGTGTAATGTTACCGTTAGGATCGCATAGGTAATGTTTTGATGTCCTAGAGCAAAATGGATGCATTTGAGGTAGCGAAATTGGGACTGGCTACAAATCCGGTTGATGATAGTGCTGGTCAACTCATCCCTTAAATGATGAAGGAAAATAAATATTGAGACCCGTAGGTCTACCACTCCGGGAAAGCGTGTCATCCTTGTGCAGGGGCCATGCTAATCTTCTCTGTATCGTTCCAATTTTTTCGTATGTCACCCCGAAGGGGACAAAAAGATTGCTGTGGGCGCCATCAATGTTTGGTATTTTGGCCAGCAGGCGGGGTTGATGGGCGCGCACATCGAGGCCAAACACCATAAAGTTAGCGGTTGATACCTATCGTACTTCTCCTTCCGATGTAAGTGCATAACTCGTTTGTAGTTATTGAGCACATTCAAACATGTGAATGCCATCGTTCCCGAGAGAGCTCGCACCTTTTCAGCATAATCATGGAGGATAAGGTTGAGTTGATGGACCACTTTTCAACCAGAATGGCATCTCTCATGACATTGGCAAGATGAGCAAATTGGAATGCTCCCTGATATCCTGACCCCCCTCTTTTCAACGTCTTCGCTCCCATTCGTGCCGGCTATGTTTGAGAGGTGTTCAGCATTGTGATAGGGACAAACAAGAATGAGGGAAACCTGGAGGTGCTCAGAGGCCTTCGGAGTTGGTCAGTGAAATACAGAGGATCATTGGGGTCAAGACAGAGCCTGGATGGGGCATCATGTACCGACAAGCAATCCCACCGGCTCTTTGTTCGCTTTCGCTATGCTTCGAACGCAGCCCTCTCGTTAAAGTGTGATGAACAGGAATAAATCATGTGTAGGTAACGTACATGGTATGAGTTGAAGCAAAGGTTCCAAATGTGCGATACGTCTACATGAAGTCGCTGGGGTCGTTGCCAAAGTCATCGAGAGCCTCATCATAGACGCCCGTATCCAACCTGCAAGATCACCGCGATTAGCTGGGTCCCGGGCGCGAACGAGAGCACAAGCGACGTACTTATTAACAGTCTTGGCTCCTCCAAGAGCAGGTTTAGCAGCCTTCTTCTTCTTTCCGCCTGCCTTGTCCTTGGCCTCCTTCTGCTTCTCGTTCGCAAGGGTTGTGAGGCCACTAGCCACCTTTCTAACCTCGACATCCTTCAACGGCTGAGCCATATCGCGAGCCAGATGTTCAATAAACGCGTTGTAAAGAGGCTTGGTAGCGTGTCGCTTGAGTATAAGTTCGTTGATCTGAGTTGCGAGTTTCTGGAAGTCCTCCTTTGTCCGCGGTTGAGCAGAAAGAATAGAATCAAGCTCAGACGATGAGGTTCCTACGGGGTGACGGAAGTCAGGGTCATTCAGTTTAAACCCCAGAGTCTGCCACAGCTCATTCAACATACCTCCAAGAGAAGCAGCACCCAATAGTTCAGCGGCATTGCTGAGATCCGCGTTGAGCTCCCGCTCCCGATCCCGTTTGGCTTTCGCTCGAGGATCGAGGACATCGTCCGAATCGTATTCATCCTCACCCTCAGCAACTCTCTTAGCCTTTTCCGCTTCCTTCTCCGCAAGCTTTGCCTTCAGGGTTCCCTTCTTCTTTGGTGGAGCAGGAGCAGGTTTGGCCTCTTCCTCTTCCTCGGATGATTCCTCCCAGTCACTCTAACAACAGCGCTCGAGTCGGACAGTACGGCCGTTGAACAGGCCACTCACCACTGGTGCATTATCATCCTCGTCCTCACCTCCCCATTTACCCTTTTTCACTGGTACCTTCTTCGCTGGTTGGGGAGCAGCTGCCTTTCCCTTCTCAGAACCGGAATCATCTGGTCAAAGATATAGATAAGATCTCTTCAGTTTTGCAATCAGAACTAGGCAAAGGATAGACCGCACCCCAGTCAGACATGCTATAAGGTTAGTTCTTACCCGAAATAACCAGAATCAGGGCTTTCAAGACGGATAACAATGGCAGAACAAGAGCATCGGGAATGCGGTCAACAAAAGTTTGGATCCAGAACGTTCCCACGGCCTGGTCAGGCACGCGACGCGCTTTTCAGTGGTAGGGCCTCGAGAGGGAGTGGCTGAAAGGGCCTTGAATGTCAATTAGTGCTGCCGAATTCTTGGATTAAGATATGTAGCCTTTTACAGGGGCATATTCTCGAATTCCAATGCGAGGAGGCAGAGAATTTATATATAAATGTGCATACCCCTAGTGGAAGACGACTATCGAAAGGATAGCTATGGATCATCCGTGTATATGCGGAGACAGGCCCGTCGTTGCTTTGGCTTCTAGGTTTGCAGTCAATTATCCTGCGGGGAGATTAGCGCTTAAGCACAGAGTTGCCAATGAAAGGTGCGCACCACGGAGGAGACGTCATCCTAAACCAGCCGGGCTCTCGAATTCCAACTCCCGAAGCCACATTGGCAAATTTATGCGGAATAACACCCACTGGAGGACCGCCTATGGTCTCCTTGTCGGCCCCCATGGCTTGAAGCATCTCAACGATGTGATCGTGTCCCCGAGCCCGTGCAACTGACAAGGCCGTGAGTCCTTCTCCTTCGGTCTCCATCGACACGTCAATCTCAGGTTCATCGAGAAGTACACGAACGACATTTCGGTGGCCACGATAGCTTGCAATCATGAGCGCCGAGACTCCGTCGCAGTCCACCAGGTTGACTGCGATTCCTGGATGGACGAGGAGTCGTTGTACAACATCTTCGTGGCCATTTGCAGCCGCTGCTATGAGAGGCGATACGCCATCGTTGCTCACGAGGTTGACATCGATCTCAGGATGTGAGAGTAAAAGTAAAACGACGTCTTCAAAGCCAGTCATGGCTGCCCAGTATAGTGCTGAACGTCCTTCGCTGTCCACGAGATTCACCTCGATACCATGGCACGCGACTAGGGCTTTGACGATGTCTTTGTAGCCGTTTGCGGCTGCCCCGATGAGAGCGGACGCTCCGTCATTCCTAACCAAGTTGACCTCAATCTCGGGATGCGCCAGCAAGAGCGTGACAGCCTTTGCATAGCTATTCGAGGAGGCAGCCATGAGTGCTGACGTTCCATCATGGGCCACTTGGTTGACCCGGATTCTGGGATATTCTAGGAAGATCGCCACAGGTTTTTCGTGGCCATTTCCAGCCGCGAACATCAGTCCCGACACCCCTTCTTCGTTTGCCAGGTTGACCTCGATCCCAGGTTTCTCGAGGAGGAGGGTGATGACCTGGTCGTGGCCACTTGAAGCTGCAAACATGAGGGCAGACATTCCATAGATGTTCACGAGATTGACCTCGACCTCGGGACGCGCCAGGAGCAGTGTGGCAACCCCCTTGTGACCATAATTGGCTGCAAACATGAGCGCTGACCATCCTTTATCGTCAGCCAGGTTGGCGTTGAGCTCTGGGTGCATGAGAAGGACAGTGACAGCACCCTCGCGGCCATTGGCAGCTGCCACCATGAGCGCTGAGACTCCGTCCTTCCGCGCAAGGTTAACCTCGATCCCTGGGGACTCGACCAGGAGCGCAACGAGGTCGTTGTAGCCATTGCCGGCTGCCAAGATGAGTGCTGTCCACCCAAAACTGGTCGAAAGGTTGACGTCGATGCCAGGCTGTGCTAGCAGGATCTTGACGGCTTCCTCATGGCCGTTAATGACTGCTAACATGAGGGCAGACCACCCATCCGCATCGACAGAGTTTACGGATGTTCGTGGCAGGTCTAGAATATCGCGGACCAGGTTGGTGTTACCTCGACAAGAGGCCAGCATCAAGGGTGACCGTTGCTGAATCGTGGTATTGGAGTTGAGACTATCAACATCTTTTGCCATGATCAACTCGAGAGGGAGGTTGAAGAGAGCGGCTAGGTGGAGAGGGCCAAGAAGATCGAACGTTGTGAGGGGAGGAAGGTTGATGGACGAAAAGGCAGGGAATGCGATGCATTCAGTGACAAATCTTGCAGTCCGACGTTTGCTGTCTTCGTCATCTAATGACGCCCGAGCATGGGCATCCCAGACGTTGAAAGCATATTCAAGAAGAGGGTCCGCTTGCAGAGTCCTCTTCACTTCCTCCTCTGAGAATAGGGCCGCGTTTTGGAAGCCGCATCCGACGAGATGGGTCATGCAAACAGCTGCAAGTACAGACTGTGGGTGCGGAATTGATTGGCATAGCAGGCGCTGCAGAGGTTGGACTGCCGTGTAATCTATTGCAACATCAATGAAGGGTGTGAGTCTGGAACTTGGTTCACTCACGGACGAGTCGTACAAGTCTACTCTCTTCCTCCAGAGTCACAAGACCGCAGCACAGCGAGATGAGTGTGGCTCCAGGAACCAGTCGACTGGCGTCAAATTTATACGTATCAGGGGATGTTGCGACAGCATGCCCCATCTCGTCGATTGTCATGGGTCTCGATGCATAGAGGGCCCAAAGCAACACAGCTCTTGCAATCAAGATGTGTGCTGGGGTTTGGCGGCAGATCCGGCTCCAAGCTTGAAGATAAACATCTTCAATCGCGGATGGAAAGACTTCCAGTGCCTGCTGCACTTCGTGAATACTAACGCAGCTTGAAAGGGCATCAAGCTGAAGAGACGCATGAAGAAACCTAGCGATCTGTTAGTTGATATTCCCAGTGAGTGTGAGATATACTTACATCCCACTACACTTTTGTTTGACCTTTGTAACAATCTCCATCCCCAGCGATGCGTCAGCTTTTTGCAGCAGACATTGGAGGTCGGGACTGCGAGCAATTTCTTGGGCGATACGGAGCTCCAAGTCTACATCCTGCGCGACGATGGGAAAGACGTGAGCAGCGGGAAGCTGAACTTCTACGAAGTCAAGCGGTCGAGAAGTGATGAAGAGCCGGGCTTTCAGGGAGGAAAGTTTCTGGACAAGGTCGAGCTGTATGTGTCGAGGGGCCTCATCGACTGCGTCGATTATGTAGAACGTAGCCGCCTTGAGGTTCGTAAATCCGTGCAAAAGTTGGAGAAGGTCAGCTTCTGTTGGTACTGTTTCCTCTCGAAGGTGTCGAGCGTATACACGTTTCGCCAGAGCAGCACAATCTGCGTGTCGCTCAACCGTTTGCTTGACGAGAACCTCCAAGACGCCTCGCACTGTCAGCTGTGCGCTCTCATTATAGCGGATGTAGGTGTAGGCAACACAGATGTGGCTACCTGCTGCCTCGGCACGAGCTTCGAGCTCGTTAATGACGATGGATCTGGCAAAGATTGTCAATAGCCAATACCTGCAAGATCAAATGGGATTGACTTACGCCAAAACACTCTTTCCTGCGCCCGCTTTAACTGATAGTTGAGGGACAGATCTGGTGCATAGGCATTGTTAACAACTCACGTATTCCAAAACCCCACAAGATGTACAAGTCACCATTGGGGTTTAACCAGAGTACAAAGACGTCCGATTGGAGAAACCAAATTCCTGTTCCAGGTGTAGCCTTTGACAGAACATCCAGATGGACCTTTCGAAGATTAGGGATTGACCGCAAAGCAGTAGTGATCTCAATTTCCGTTCCGTTAAAGCCATAGTAGTATTTGTGGACGGTAACATCCCTAGCCGCCAGGTTGACGTCCCCATCGTTCACATTCGTACCGTGAACTTCAAGGCTCATAGTGATTGGCATCCGAGTCCACTGAGCAACTCGAGTACTCTCCTTTTCCTGCATTTTTATCCAGTTAGGGTTGAACATTACTTATGATCCAACGCTTACCATGCTGTGGTTCAGGCAGGCGATAGTAGAACCTGCTGCTGAGCTCTTGCGCACAAGGAGTCTGGGTACGCAGTTATAGCGTTTTACGTGCAGGTACTATGGTATGGCCCAATTTCAAGAGGTTCATGGGCGACCTTGCGACAAAGGATTAGATTCCTGTGAAAGAACCTGGACAAAGATGAGCGTTGGCCATGACCAAACCCCCCGCTGAGCGTTTCCCACGGCCCGCCAGTAGCCGAAATCACATCCGTTACGCGACGCGTCCTTTGCCATCACCACCACATCGTCAAGCTCTTCATGGCTGCCAGCACCCACAGGTGAGATTGTGACAACTACTGGGGGTGCCTAAGGCATTGACAGACCATTCAGATTGCTCAAAGCAGCGCTACCGCTTGTCAGAACCCACGGGTTTTCCAGAGAGGCGTTGGCCCGCTCAGTACTAGAGCTTCCGCCCTCTGAAGCCCATGCTCAGCCGCTTTCAGACTCTGCGGTATCAGCATTATTCGGGGAGGGAGACGATGCAAGAAGAACCCTGATTAACGGCTGGCTCGTCGAAGGAGTACGGCATATGCAAACCGCCGAGTCTCCAACCTTGAACACTGTCCTGCGCAAACGGCTCGAGTATAATGAGCCTGTTCTCAACCATTTACCAGAGGTGAGCTGTAGCTATCATATCGTGAAGGACGGTATGGCTAATACAACTTCTTTTAGGCATTTGCTTTGCTGGCTACCTCAGGATTCCATGTGCTGGACCCACGACCTGCACTGGAACATGCTTCAAGGATTGCAGACGAAGCTTGTTATGCTATTGGGGATGAATCTCTACATGTGAGCCCATAGTCTCGCAAGTACATGCCCAAAATCTGACTCTCCATATGCAGCTTTCATGGTACTCTAAGAGAGCTTCGATAGCAGCAGTCTACTCAGCAGCAGGTAGGACATGAGCCTGAGCCAACCTTCATTCTAATTCTCACGTTCGCCTACAGAACTACATCAGCTCGTCTCACCCAATACCGCCTACTCATTCCTCGATGATCTGATTCAAAAATCGACATCCGTATCCAAAGCCCTCGATGACACCTCCCAATTCTCATCCTACGTATTCAGAAGTTGGAAGGGCATTATCAACAGCTCCGGTGTATTCTAGGTCATTTCACAAATGCATTCGCTTCCATCTCGCTTCCCCGTTGAGCACGCGCGTCATCCCCCGACCCTCTCCCGCTCGATCATCAAGCCGACCCCCTGTCTTTCCCCTTGTTCGCCTTGACCAATCTTCGAATCGTGGGAGAATACCTGGTGGTAGATTTAGGGAAGGACTTTGTCGACATCGCTCCACTCGTTCATCACCAACTCCCAGTCTCAACCATCATCATTATGTCCTCGTTGCCCTCCCCAATCACAAACGGCGCATCCATTACCAACCTCCCCTGGACTCCCAACATCGGCTTTAGTCATTCAGTCCTCCTAAACGTCCCAATTGCTCAAGTCTACCCTGTTCTGGGCACCGACGAAGGGCATGAACGCGCTGGCCGGCTGAACCCGCTATGCACACTTTTCGAAATGGGCAAAGTGGATACAGTGGTCATCCCATCCGCCGACGAATTCTACAGAACGAGCGTGCGAGAGCAAGAGGCTGCCAGCGAGGGAGGTGCACTCGTCAACAGACGGTACTTCATGTTTGAAGAGACCGTGCCCATCTTGCTTGGTCTTACAAGCAAGGTACGGTTGAACGGGACGTTTGCTTGGTTGGACGCGACGACGCCAGCCACCAATCCTGGTGGGCCGTTCTACTCGATCTATGAGACTGTCGCGGAAGGAAGCATTGGAATCAAGATCTGGAAGGTTCGCAAGCTGGAAGAAGTGGTAGAGGGAGAGCCTCCGGTGTCAAAGACGAGGGTGACGGAGGAGCTGAAAGGATCGGCACCTTTGCTCTTGGCCGGTGTGTCGCAGAAGAAGGGAGCGAAAGCCCATAGGTACGTGCATAATTCTGGACTTTTATGACGAGGCTAACGGGCGTCTCGACGGAAGGGAGCAGATGGAGCTATTCCATACTCTATTCGAGTAGAGCACTCTTCGCAACAGTCTTACGCTGAAGCGCACCGTCTAACACGCCCAACGTAAATGAGATGTTTTCATTAATGGAAATGGATGGCTACCCTTAACTATTAGACAGAAGGTTCCGAATCCGAGTCTAGATCTGAAGTGGAGTTTTCGGCGGTCTCGATAGTGCCGATGCCAAACGGTGTTCCCCTGCAAGGAGGAAGTGCATCAGAACTGTAGTCAACATTTCAAGCGGGAAATGCACGTACAAAGGTGATAGAGGCACGCGAGACCCAACATGGCCTCGGACACCAACCCTCGAAGCTACGAGCTGTCTGCGATCAAAGCCAGTATCGACCAGACGCCCGACGACTCTCTTTCGAGACTCAAACTGTCGAAAGAGCTCCACGATACCACGGTTTCCATGGATAAATGCGACGGACGGAGCAGTGTAACTACCTTCCGTGCTCTGGATTGAGATATCGATCTCTGGGACCTTGAGGAGCATTCGAACAATGCCTTCATGACCAAAGTCAGTCGCTAGCATCAGCGCTGACACCCCGTCGTTTCTTCTTTGGTTGACTTGAATCTCAGGATGTGCGAGTAGCAGCGCTACGGTGCCTTGATGGCCATTGGTAGCAGCAGCCATGAGTGCTGATACCCCATCGTATCTTGCTCGGTTGACCTGGATCCCAGGATATGCAAGGAGAAGCATCACAACACCTTCATAACCATTTGCAGCGGCGAACACCAGCGCTGAGTTTCCGACGTTGTTCACAATGAGAACCTCGATCCCAGGAAACTTGAGAAGG
Source organism: Coprinopsis sp. MPI-PUGE-AT-0042 (assembly GCA_020736565.1). Classification (NCBI taxonomy): domain Eukaryota; kingdom Fungi; phylum Basidiomycota; class Agaricomycetes; order Agaricales; family Psathyrellaceae; genus Coprinopsis; species Coprinopsis sp. MPI-PUGE-AT-0042. The sequence continues at coordinate 132,921 of JAHBOF010000159.1, read as the reverse complement.
AGGGCGACAATGCCTTGGTGGCCGTTCGCGGCGGCTGCCATGAGTGCCGAGTCTCCGTTGGTGGCGACAAGATTGACCATGATCCCGGGGTGCACCAGAAGGAGCGAGACAACACCTTCGTGGCCATTGACAGCTGCCCAGAAGAGCGCTGTGCGCCCGTCATTGGCAGCCAGGTTGATCATGATGTCGGGAGTGGCAAGGAGGAGGGTAACAATGCCTCTCCAGCCGTTTGCAGACGCGTATGTGAGTGCTGACATTCCGATGTGGTCGACAACGTTAACCTCGATCCCGGGAAAGTTGAGGAGGAGTGTGACAGCACCCTTGTGGCCATTCGCAGCAGCTGCCATGAGGGCTGAAACTCCCGGGTAGCTGACGAGATTGACCATGATCTCGGGGTGACCAAGAAGGAGTGGAATGATGGTTTCGTGACCAAATGCAGACGTGTAGATGAGTGCTGACCATCCTTGCTCGTTGAAGGCACTGGCCGAGGTTTGGTTCAAACGGAGGAGGCCTTGAACTAGCCTGTGGTGGCCCCGAAGACAGGCTATCATCAAAGGCGACAGCCGCCGTACCTTTGTGGGGAGAAAGTCGCGAATGAGTTCATACTCGAAGAGGGTCGGAGGGAAGTTGTACAGGGCAAGGATATGGGAAGGGCTGAGAATGTCGAATATAGCACGACCATTGAGGATAGCGATGATGGCAGGAAAAGCACTGCAGTTGAGTACGAAGTCGACAATTCGATTCTCAGCACCCTCAATGCCAACGACTTCTCGTGCGTGAGCAGCCCATGTTTCAGACGCGTACGCCAGAAGAGGGTCGTCTTCTAAAGACTCACGGAATTCTTCCAATGAGGCTATTGTTGTGTTTTGGAACCCACGCAGCGCGAGATGGGTGATGCACACCGTAGCGAGGTGAGAATGAGGACGGGGGTATAATGGATGAAGTAGCCGCTGCAGCGGCTCCTTTGCCGTGTAGTCTATGTTGTGTGCGTTAGGATACACAGCCATAAACGATAAAATGTCACTTACGAACTAGGCGGACTAGTCTGCTCTCTTCTTCTAAGGTTATTAGGCCCTGACAAAGAGTTATGAGTGTCTCCCCAGGAGTAACTCGGTCGGGGTTAAACTTGTAGGTATCGGGACATGTCGCGACAGCGTACTCCAGTTCTTCTAACTTCATCGACCGTGGTGCATTGAGGATCCAAACAAGAACGGCTTGCGCAAGGGGGGCGTGTGCCGGTACTTGCTTCTGGATTCTATCCCATGTTTGGATGTAGACATCCTCGACTCTGGAGGGAAAGCACTCCAGGGTCTCTCTCACTGCATATGCGTTGATGCAGTGAGAGAGAGCATCCAGCTGAAGGGAGGCATGCAGAAACCTTCGAAGAGCATCAGTCGAGTGAAAGATGATCCAAGGTTACATTACTTACATTCCACCGCATTTCTGCTTGATTGAAGACACGATTTCATCTTTCAGTGACGTGTTCCTTGAACTTGAAAGTAAGCGTCGAAGGTGTGGATTACAGCCGAGCTTTTGGGCAATGTGTAGATCCAGATCCGCATCTTGAGTGGCAATGAAGAAATTGCGAGCGGCCGGGAGTTGCGCTTTCAACGTTCGCGAAGTAATGAGGAGGCGGACGTTCAAAGTTGAGAGTTTTTGAACGACGTCGAGTTGTATCGCCTCTGGGGCTTCATCGAGTGCTTCCAAGACGTAGAAGGTGATCTCCTTTAACTCTGTGAAACGATCCAGTAATTGAAGAAGCTCGGCCTCAGTTGGTTCCGTCTCTTCAAGGAGGTGCCGTGCGTAGACTTCGTTTACCAGAGCAGCACAATCCGCGTGCCTTTCGACCGTCTGTCTGACAAGGATTGCTAGGATGCCTTCAACCGTCAGATCGACACTCTCGCTGTAGCGGAAATAGACGTAAGCGACGCAAATATTGCCGCCTGCAGCCACAGCACGGGCTTCGAGGTCTTGGATGACAATGGCCCTGGACCAGCGGATTAGATTTGGTTTCTGCGATATCTGCTCGATACAGGTAAAGTGGACGTACGTCAAAACGCTCTTTCCTGCGCCCGCTAGGCTGTACGTCAAATCGAAGGGAGAAAGTGAGTGCTCAAATACTCACGTATTCCAGTGCCCCATAATATGCGCAGATCACCCTTCGGATCCAGCCACAGTAGAAACCAAGCGCACTTAAGAAACCAAAAGCCTGTCCCCCGAGTAGCTTTTGACAAGACATCCAAGTGAATTTTCCGGAGGTTTGGAATTGCCCGGAGAGCAGAAACAATGTCGATTTTCGTTCCGTCGTAGCCATAGTATTTGTAAACGTTGACATCCCCCTGGGCGACATTGATTTCGCCTATGTTGCCAGACTCATCTTGAACTTGAACGGCAGTCGTTTCTACGGCGAGAGTAAACGAGCTAGCTGAGCGTAGCGGGGAGCGTTCGACACCACGATAGCTTACTCGTTGAGATGCTGATATGGGTTCGCGGCACCACAGCGCCATCCCCTTCCTAAGCACCCAGTCAAACACACGCTGAGGGGTGGAATCAGGCAATACATACTACTTCTAGGACCATACGAATTCACGGAAGGCGTTACGCCTCCAGACCTTTGTGCGAAACGTAGCGATACGGAAGTAGGGTGAGGGAGGGAGGGAGGGTCCGGGGGGAAGAAAGGGTGCTCGACGTTCAGCTTTTACCCGACAGAAGGCTGTGTGGATTCAATTATAGAACTGAATACAGCGGCATCACGATGCTTGAGCAACTGTGAGGTTGGGCGCTAGGGAAGGGCCGTTAAACAGCCTAGACCCGAGAAGCAAACCAGAAAGAACCTACTGAATACAGCAAAACTCTAAGCGATGCCTTGTATGTGAGCAGCATGCCGTACGGGAAATTCGCGGGCTGAGCAAAAGACACGATGGTAATGACCTTCTGGCGAATAATCGCTGAATGGGAGAACCGAAAGCGTGCTGGTGATGCCTTCTGGCTACCAGGGGCATGTCACGAAAGACGGGTGAGCGTGAGGCTCTGACTCATTGCTACCCAATCAAGAAGGCCAGGCATTAGCGGCGAGAGTAGGTCACGAGGCAATTCTAACACCTTCGGAAGGCAGGGCAAATCTGGGATGCCTGATCTTTTTGACGCTAGGTCCAATCGGATTTTGGATGACGGGGAACGTACACGTCAAATAAATCAGCAGGCAATTGACCATGTTATCGTTCGTCTCGTCACACATGCATAGAAATGGCCAGATGAAGGCTAACGCGCTAACGACTTGGGAGTTGACAAAAGAGCTCTCCTCGTTCGGAAATCGTTTTAAAAATCAATTAAATATTGATCCGGTATCCTCGGCGTCCGTTTCCAGACCAGGGGACGATAAGGTTGAGCACAAAATTGGTCCATAAGATCCTGTTCACAGAGTGAGGTCAGATAAAGTCGGCTTGCGCTCCTTTTCTGTATCAAGAATCGCATCGCGGCCAGGAAAGATGATTTGAAACCGCTGTTTCCTCAGGTAATTCCACAAAGCGAAGACCAGGACGGTCAGAGGAGCGGTGATGACGAGGAAGAGCCACCACTGAGGCGACACGGCGACATGAAAAGTTCCTTGGGTGTCAATATACGTATTGAAGAAGACCATGCTGAAGATCGACTTGATGTGGTTTGAGCACCAATCGATCGAGATGACAAACACTGGATACGTACCGAGAGGAAAGCGCCGGGAAAGAAGACCATGGTGACCGCAGCCATCCTAAAAGTCACAGTTCAGTTTGTTTATCTCGGCAAATGAGAAGGAGCTCACGTAGTCATCGATGAGAGGACAGGTTGAAAAGAAGGTTGATGCGAATCGAGACGCGTCCATCTTCGCCAAATGTTCACTTTGGATAGGAGATGTAGAAAAGAATCGCTAGTAGAGGTTAGTGGATTTAGCTGTTCCTCTTCTGGGCAGGAACACCGCGGCAGGACCTTGCAATGAACGGCGAGGAGGTATTCAAGACAATCCGACCAGTCAGCGAGATCCTCGTGCATGGTGTGAAAGGTTTGATAGAGCGGGTGAAGGCGTTCAACGGCACCGTTGATGTCGGTCTTGAATTGAGTAAAGTTGGTGACTTCCTGTCATGCGATGTGGCGCACGTCTGCCTGACGAAGAAAGAAGACGCACTTGTTCTACCAGACGGTCCCTGAGTTTCAGGATGTCAGAGCTCAGCCCCGATATTGCACCGTCCGCGATAAAAGTATCGACAGCTAGAGCCCGCAGTAAGCTATGCACAAACCCTGATTGAGCCGCTCGAAGAATACCGCTCTTCACGCTTGGAGCGTAGTTGCGGATGATATATAGTGAAGCAGTAGGATATCTCGTAGCTGGCTCATGGGCGAACCATACCATACTAGAGCGATAATATCCACCTAAGGAGGCCGTCAATAGTTGTGCGAACAAGGCTGGTGGTGGTGCGTACTATTTTGGGTCCCGGCACATTGCCATTTTTTAGAATGACTTCGCTTGTCAGGATTTGCCGGGACACTCCGAGTCCTTGCACCAGATACTCTGCTGCCCGCTGAGACACTGCAGGCATGCGTCCCATCTCGTTGTTTCGCGTGCGAGCGTGGGAAGTCTCGGGGGACGAATCTCGGGTGCGATAAGCGTATGCAAATATGAAGATAGTAGCGCTTTACAGAACTCGAAGTGTCGGCCTCTGGGAGTGCCGCTTACCATAGATGTCAGGGAGCAAAGGGGCGAGAGGAGCTAGTAAACATTCCCGGAAATGGCCAATGAGTCTGTCGTGGTCCGCTGTTTGTTCCTAAAAGACGATGAGCCCATGGGCGAGGACGTTTGTGCTGGCATTGATTATTTGAAGCAGCAGTTTGAGACTAACGACAATTTCGTGTGGCAGGGAGCAGATGGAGCAGACGGAGCTACTCGATACTCTATTCGAGTACTGCTCACCTCTGGAATGGGTATTATGACCAAGCGCCGATGTGTGTCCTTGGCCTCGAGTGGTTAAAAAACACACAGAATATGTTCGCATGGACTGAATTGCCACAACCCGTATCTAACAAAGATTTACACATCCAGGTCCAAAATTGAAGGGGAGCTATCCGCGGGGGCGGTGCTACCAATGTTGGTCGTGAGTTGATGTGGGCAACATCTTGAGCGAGAAATGCACATACAGAGGTGATGGAGGTACGCGAGACCCAACATGCCCTCGGATGCCAACCCTTGAGGCAACCAGCTGCCTGCGATCGAAGCCAGCGTCGACGAAATGACCAGCAGCTGTCTTGTGAGATTGGAGCTGTTGCAACATCTGCACGATGCCACTGTGTCCCAGTAGCATTGCGACGGACAAAGCAGTGTGACTACCTTCAGTGCTCCGGACAGAGATGTCAATATCCGGTTGGTTGAGGAGCATACGAACAACGCCCTTGTGGCCACAATGAGCCGCTATCATCAGCGCTGATACTCCGTCGTTCCTGACTGTGTTAACATTGACCCCTGGATGTGCGACGAGGAGTGCCACAGCGCCTTCGTGGCCGTAATTTGCTGCCCCAAACAATGCTGACATCCCGTCGTCCCTCATTTGATTGACTTGGACCCCAGGACGCGCAAGGAGGAGCTTCACAACACCTTCATGACCGTTTGCAGCTGCGAACATGAGCACCGACATTCCAATGTTGTTGACAATGTGGACCTTGATGCCAGGATGTTGGAGGAGCTTGGCAGCACCTTCATACCCACTTGCAGCAGCAGCCATGAGTGCTGAAGTTCCGTCCTTGGCCACCAGGTTGACGTCAATCCCAGGGTGCGCCAGAAGAAGCGAGACAACACTGCCACAGTTGTTCGCGGCTGCCCAAAAGAGCGCTGTGCGCCCGTCATTGGAAGCCCAGTTGACCGTGATGTCGGGAGTGGAAAGGAGGAGTATCACGATGTCTTCATGGCCATTTGCGCAGGCGGCCATGAGCACAGAGGTTCCGTCCTTGGCCACCAGGTTGACATCAATCCCCGGATGCGCCAGGAGGAGCGAGACAACACCTTCGTGGCCGCTCTCCGCTGCCAAGAAGAGCGCTGTGTACCCGTCATCGGTAGCCAGGTTGATCGTGATGCCGGGAGTGGCAAGGAGGAGAATCACGATGTCTTCATGGTCATTTGCACAGGCGGCCATGAGCGCAGAGATTCCGTCCTCGGCCACCAGGTTGACATCAATCCCCGGATGCGCCAGGAGGAGTGAGACAACGCCGTCACGGCCGTTCACGGCTGCCCAAAAGAGCGCTGTACGCCCATCATCGGCAGCCAAGTTGATGTCGATGCCAGGAGTGGCAAGGAGGAGAATCATGATGTCTTCATGGCCATTTGCGCAGGCGGCCATGAGCACAGAGGTTCCGTCCTTGGCCACCAGGTTGACATCAATCCCCGGATGCGCCAGGAGGAGCGAGACAACACCTTCGTGGCCGCTCTCCGCTGCCAAGAAGAGCGCTGTGTACCCGTCATCGGTAGCTAAGCTGGTGTCGATACCAGGGATGGCACGGAGGAACCTCACGACATTTTCGTGGCCATTTGCAGCGGCGTAAATGAACACCGAAGCTCCGGCGTTGCTCACCGCGTTGACCTTGGTTGCAGGATCCTGGAGGAGGAGCTTCGCAATGCCTAAATGCCCATTCGCAGCGGCAGCCATGAGTGCTGAGACTCCGTCCTTGGCTGCCAGGTGGACATCAATCCCCGGATGCGCCAGGAGGAGTGAGACAACGCCGTCACGGCCGTTCACGGCTGCCCAAAAGAGTGCTGTACGCCCATCATCGGCAGCCAAGTTGATGTCGATGCCAGGAGTGGCAAGGAGAAGCTCCACAACTTCATCATCGCCATTTGCAGAGGCAACCATGAGCCCTGACATTCCGTTATTGTCCACGATGTCAACCCTGATCCCAGGAAAGTCGAGAAGGAGTGCGACAGCGCCTTTCCAGCCGTTTGCAGCCGCCGCTCTGAGTGCTGAACCTCCTTTGTTGTTGACGAGATTGACCATGATCCCGGATTGTCTCAAAAGGAGTGCGACGATGCCTTCATGGCCGTGCGCTGCGGCATAGATTAGTGCTGACCATCCATCCTTGTCGGTCACATTTAGTGAACCAGGGTCCAAGCGAATGAGCTCTTGAACTAAACTGAAGTGACCCCGCAATGAGGCTATCGTCAAAGGCGACAACTGGTGCACCATTGTTCGATGCGACACGTCGCCGACGCAATGAGATTTGAATAGGGTCGGAGGAAAGTTGTGCATGGCAAGCATATGGAGAGGGCCGAGAATGTCAAATATAGCCCAGCCATAGAGGGTGTCGATGATAGCGGGAAAGGCCGTGCAGCTGAGTACAAAGTCGATGATTTGATGGCTTATATTGACAAAGCCAACGACTTCTTTTGCGTGAGCATCCCAGGCTTCAAATGCGTATGTCAGAAGGGGATCCCCTTCTAAAGCCTCAGTCAACTCTTCTCGTGAGGATATTGTTGTGTTCTTGAAGCCGCGCAGCGTCAGATGGGCGATGCACACAGCAGCAAGGTGGGAATGAGGATGGGGATACAATGGGTAGAGTAGTCGCTGTAGCGGCTCCATTGCAGTGTAATCTATGGAACGTTAAGTCGGGATAGATGACAATAAATACTGAATGGTACATACGAACGAGGCGGACCAGCTGACTCTCTTCTTCAAAGGCTATCAGACCTTGGCATATGGCGAGGAGAGTCTCCCCAGGGACGATTCGGTCAGGGCTGAACTTGTAGGTATCAGGACATGTTGCAACGGCACCCTCCAGTTCTGCTAGCCTCATTGGCCTTGATGCGTTGAGAACCCAAACGAGTACATGTTGGGCAAGAGATGCGTGAGCGGGTGCCTGCTTATGGATCCTTTCCCACGCCTGAAGGTAGACATCTTCGATGCTTGGGGGAAAGGCTTGAAGAGTTTGGTTCACCTCGAACAAGCTGACGCAACGGGAGAGGGCAACCAGCTGGAGTGAGGCATGCAAAAACCTGGACAATGCATTAGTCAAGTAGTGAACCAAAGAACAATGTGATCCTCACATTCCACCACATTTGTCCTTGACCGATAACACAATCGCGTCCCTGAACGACTGGCCCTCACTCGCGATCAATCGCCGAAGATGTGAGCTTCGGCGAATTTCTTGGGCAATGTGGAGGTCAAGATCGGCATCCTGGGTAGTGATGTTGAAACTGCAAGTGTCGGGGAGTTGCGCTTGGATATCTTTCAAGGGTCGAGAAGTGATGAAGAGTCGGACATTCAAGGTTGCAAGCTTTTCAACAAGGTCGAGTCGCACTGGCTCTGGGGCCTCATCCAGTGCATCCAAAAAATAGAATGTGATGACCTTCAGCTGTGTAAACCGGTGCAGGAGCTGAAGAAGCTCCGCCTCGGTCGGCTTTGTGTCTTCGTAGAGGTGTCGAGAATAGGCTTCTTTAGCGAGCGCAGCGCAGTCAGCATGCCGTTCGACAGTCTGTTTCACGAGGATCTCCAAGATGCTTCCTACAGTCAAGTCGGCGCTCTCGCTGTATCGTATGTATACGTAGGCGACACAGATGCGTCCGTTTGCAGCCCCAGCACGAGTCTCGAGCTCGTTGATGGCGATGGCCCTTGAGAAGTGGTCAGGGTCGGACTCTGGAACATCTGTTTGATAGTGGAAGAACGTACGCGAGAACACTTTTTCCGGCACCCGCTAAGTTGCTCCTTTAGATAAGGGCGATAGCAGATCGTGTCTGGACCACTCACGTATTCCAGTCCCCCACAGTATTCTCAGATCGCCGTTGGGATCCAACCATAGCAGAAATCCGCCCCATCGAAGGAACCAGACGCCCGTCCCAGCTGTGGCCTTCGAAAGCACATCCAAGTGGACCTTCCGAAGGTTGCGAATGGAACGAAGAGCAGAAACGATGTCGATTTCCCTTCCATTGCCGCCGTGATAGTACGCATGGATGTTAACGTCTCGTAAAGCAACATTCATGTCGCCATTGTTAACGGTTACACCTTGTACTAGAGCTCGAAGGGCCATTTTTCAGATCAATGTCGATATGTCAACTTTTTGGCGAGCAGTTGTCTAACTGGGTTCCACAGTTCAAGCTGTTACTGTCTGTCCCTGTTCAGTTAGCTTGGCCTACTAAGCGGAGGCAAGGCGACACACCTGAACGCAGTTAACCAGCTACCTGCTGCAGTATCCGACCAATCGATGGGTGATGGAGGTAGAAGGGAAAGACCCGGAATCGATTTCCTGATGAGGACACAATTTAGGTTCATATTAATAGCATTGTAACGGCGAGAGGGGCTAGTCAAACATACCCGATGGTTAAAGAGGCTATCGTGCCACTCCTCCTCCCCAGAAGGCAGGAAGCCCAAACTCAGCCGTTTGACGGAAAGCCAAAGACGCCAATATCCGTGGCGACAGAAGCAAAAACAGCCCAGCTTTCATATGATGACAGTCGCAAGTACATCCACAGATTCCTCGGTGGTGACTAAGGCTTATATGACCTGGTTCGATGAAGGGCTACCAATAGCGCATAAAACGTTGCAGCACTTCTGGAGACTGCGCCACGGGATCTTTATCGAAGGATTCAGCAGGAGGGTATATCATTTGAGAATGGTGGGGTTCAGAAACAAATTCCCCGCAACGGCCGTCATCTATGTATGAGAGATCCGAAGAGTGCATCACATGAGTTTCACGTGATGAAGGCCTGGTGCGGTCCTCGATTGAGTCTCAGCAAGCCACCAGTTCTGACCTGTTCCACTATCCGCTCGTCGCCATGTCCGACATGAAAGCATACCTAGCCTCGAAATATATGTCAGGTCCAAAGGCCGACGTTATCCTGGCTAAAACAGCACCTCAAAAGAAAAAGAAACGAAAGAAAGAGTCATCCAACGTCACTGGCAGTGGCGGGGCAAGAATCGTGGACGAGGACAGTGGCTGGCCGGTGGAGGGAGGGCAAAGGGAAGATGATGCAGAAGACCTGGTAGAGGCTGTCGTGGCGAGTGACAGAGGGTTCAAGAAGAGGAAGACAGGTCAGGGAGACGCGAGTTGGATAACAGTGAAGGATGGGGAAGGGGGCTCGAGTTCTGTTAGGAGAGACGACGAGGAAGATGCTGTTCCAATGGACGAGCAGCCGACGGTTGTTGAGGCTCCGTTTGCTGGTGGTTTACTCAAGGCGAGAGATTTGAAGAAGGTCCTTCCCCAGAATGCTGTGACGAAGAAGGACGACTTTACCGAGGAAGACATTGCTCGGGCCCAGGAGACTGTGTATCGTGATGCACAAGGGAAGAAGATCGATACGAAGGTGGCGAAAGCAGAGGCGGCTCGGCTGAAGAGAGAGAAGGAGGAGCAGGAAGCTAGGAAAATGGAATGGGGCAAGGGTCTGGTGCAACGGGACGATGCTGAGAAGCGGCGGAAAGAGATGGAAAAGAACAAATCTGCGCCATTTGCGAGGACCATAGACGACAAGGATCTCAACGAGGAGCTGAAGGAGAGGGAAATCTGGAATGACCCGGCGGCCGCATTTATGACAGTGAGTTGGAGGTCCATTAACCTTGCTCTTGGATTCTTACGTTGTCTGCAGAAAAAGAAATCAAAGGGACCTCGAAAACCGGAATATAGTGGCCCACCCCCACCCCCAAATCGCTTTGGTATCAGGCCTGGATATCGCTGGGATGGTGTTGGTAAGTCTTTCCTTCCCCGATCCCCCGCTGACGCTGACAGCATCTTTCAGACCGAAGCAATGGATTTGAAAAGAAATTCTTCCAGGCACAGAACTCACGGAAACGGCGGACAGCGGAGAGTTATGAATGGGGTGTGGAGGATATGTAGGGGATGCTGCAGCGAAATGTTCGTCGTGGTCGGTTTCTTGGCTGTCCTACTTTCACAAATTCCTTGACCTAATCCATATTGCAGCCATGGTTCACCTTTCCTTATCCGAAACACGTTGATCACCCAAGAGCTAAACCTTAGTTGCCTCGGGTGCACGACCAACCCCTTCCGTTCGGCGCCTTCTTTCGCATCTCGTGTTGCAGCGGGAATGGTCCATCGCCTCCCATGAGCCAGGCACATTGTGCTTCTACGAAGGCTACCAAGGTGCTTCTCTGCCCCTGGCTGTTGCCCGCTGTTCGATTGCTACCGCATCTATCTCTCGTCTAGCACAAGGTTCCTCTCCTCATGCCATCAAATACCGTCATATCACCGCGAAGCATCTTATGGATGTCATTCGACCCAAGGAACGGAGGACGCACGTTCGCATGTATCCCTTCACAATTCGAGTCTAAAGACCCCAGACTTGCGTATTCTTCAATAACATGTGGTTTATTCATTCGACCAAGATCGACGCCAACCATTCACATCCGTAAATGCTCTTCACCCAGGCCAGCGCTAGCGTCGCAGCGTATCCAGGCGCCCTCCGAGTCCCTCTGCAAGCGACAAACGTGCAGCAAACCGTCCCCTCTTCCCTGTCAATTGTAGGTCGCGTGCGTGGATATGCCAATCATTGCTCTTCTTTTCTTCTCGTCGCCCATATGGACCATCGTTGAGTACGCTGAGAAACGTTATAAAGGTGAGCGACGTTGGATAAGGTTCATTTCATCCCCAGGTCCCACCTCTGCGCCCTTGGTTGACCATGCCTTCTCGAAGCACGTCCTTCTTCGCTTCCCTTCTTCTACTCCCCTTCTTCCTCGATGTCGTAACAGCCCAGACCTACCGCAGGCTGGGTGCTTGCCCGACACTAGGATGTGTCTTCCCTCCAGACCAGACCGAGTTCCTCCCTGGCCAGCTTTTCGACATTCGTCTGGAGACTCACTGCGCCGACTAACGGCAGCTGAGGCCACGAACGGTATTCCTGACGAAAAGTTCACCTTTTGTATTCAAAAGGCAAGGGCAAGTGTGAAGACGTGACCAAGTTCTTCAAGATCAAGGAGTCACCCGTATCGAGAAGTGGAATTTCACGTGCGTTTTTCTCTTACCATGCGCCGATAGCAGTTTTGGCTGATGAAGGAGGGCTGGACTGGGCGCTATTTCAGCTACTATGAAGACCTCTTTGCACGGGATGCTGGCGCGAAGACGCCCGTAAACGTTGCTGCCAAGGCCTACCGAGCAGTAAGTGCGGCACAACTTTCGAAGCTGATCGACTATTGACATCTCTGTGAAGCTTTCGCTCCCCGAGGTATGCAAAGTTATATTTGGTGATTTTAGGTCCTCATCATGTTGGCATAGCCTGGCGATTACCGCGCTGTCCTAACCTACAACAATGGGGCCCAGACTGTCGCCAACTGGGAGGTTCGAAAGCCAACCAAGCGCGTCGCAAAGAATGTCTTGTTCTTCATCGGTGACGGTACGTCTCGGCCTCGAATTCAGTGCCGGGTTCAAAGCCTTACAATCCCCCTCCGTCAGGCATGACCCAGCCGATGATCACTGCTGCCCGCCTCATCGGCCACAAGTCGATCAACGGCAAGTATCAGACCCTCATGCAGATGGACCAAATGGAAGCAAACGGATTGTGAGTTATATTTGGGCTGGGAAAGATATGACTCGCATCTCATCGCGGCATGATAGGCAAATGACGCACTCCATCGACTCTTTCATCACCGACTCTGCCAATTCTGCGACGGCTCTCTACACTGGAAAGAAGTCGACCGTGGATTCTCTGAACGTTTTTGTTGACAGCGTGGGCTCTTTCTCCTTTAATGTTACCAGAGAAAGCGGCATGACTGACTTCGTGTTCTCTTGCTTATCAGTCTCCCGACCAGCTAGATGATCCCAAGTTTGAGACTATCGGAGAGCTTTTCAGGCGGAAGATTGGTGGCGCTCTTGGTATCGTCTCGACTGCTTACATCGCCGATGCTACCCCAGCAGGAATCTGCGCTCACACCCGAAGCCGTAAGTACTTGAACTTTATTTCCGTCTAACATAAGCCTCATAGTTCTCTCCGTGCAGGTAACCGCTACCAAGTTGTCGTCCAAGAATACTTGCGCAACAGCTCTGATGTCACACCGGCAATCGACTGGCCTACCAGCTGCAAGCAGCCCGACGTTATCTTTGGGTAAGTCTTCCTCTTGTTCCTCTTGCGGAAACGGTGTCTGACCACGCCGACTTTAGTGGAGGAGCGGAACAGTTCATCCCCGGCTCAGGCTCTCCCAACGGAACCGATTTCTACAAGGCCTTCCAAGACTCTGGCTATCAGGTCGTTCACAGCAACACTCAGTTGAAGAGCCTCGACACTAAGCGGAAGACTCTCGGAATCTTCTCAGTTGGCAACTTGGCCAAATGGGTCGACCGCAATGTCAGGCCATCTCTTGACGTTAATGAGGTGTGACTCTGACATCGACACACTGCAGATTTTACCTCAAAACCTCAAGGGTCTCAAGAACAGCCCTACAGGAGACGGCAGTGATGCTGTCGACCAGCCTGGCCTCAAGGACATGACCTTGAAAGCGATTGATGTTCTCCAGGCTCGCACAAAGAGGAACGAAGGATGGTTCCTCATGTACGCCCATTATGTCTATAGCTTCGACTGTTCAGCTGACCTTGATCTCGCACAGGGCTGAAGCTGCGAGCATCGACAAGATGATGCATGTTTTGGACTATGACCGCGCCCTTGGCGAACTTCTCGAGTTGGACGACACCATCCGTGCTTCCATGGCTCGTGCGTTTTCGCTACATCCCCTTGCTCGGCCTGGAATTGACGCTTGTGAACAGACTTGAAGAAGATTGGTCAACTTGAGGATACCCTCATTGTTGTCACTGCCGACCACGGTCACGGCTTCGTGCGTTTCATCGCCCTTCTTGTTCGGGCCCCAGCTAACAATTGCCGATCTTCAGGATGTCTTTGGAAGTGCTGACACCGAGTACCTCAAGGCACAAACAGACGACCGAAAGAAGCGCGGTGCTGTTGGTACCTACGAACGCTCTGGCCAGAGTCAGTACCAGGTTGCGCCTGGCTCGACTGCCGACAACCAAACCATCCTTTTTGGCGCTGAGGGTACGCATTTCCCTGTGCAATGGACTCCCAGATACGCCTTTGCTGCGGGTGCTGGTGGTGTTCCTGATCAGTGAGTACCCCTGGCTGCGTTCATGACTGCACGTCTAAACGGGCTCTAGCCGTGAATCGTACACCTTGAACACCAACGGTCCCCGTTCTCCTGCCTCCAAGGGAGAGGACGGCACCTACAACCCCAACCCTGCTGACCGTGTTGACGGCTTCACGATTCGTGGTACTCTTCCTGTCGACTATGACCAGGGAGTCCACTCCTTGCAAGGTTTGTCCTTCTTACGTCTAGTTGAAAGTGAGGACTGAGCTCAGTGGTTGTAGACGTCCCAGTTTATGCTTCTGGACCTGGTGCTGCTTCATTCAGGGGTGTTTGTAAGTGCTACTGTTCCACTCTCTTGATCATTGCTAACCATGATTCTCCGCAACAGATAACAGCATCGACGTTTTCTTTAAGATTGCTGAAGCTCTCGGGTTGGGAGGCAAATAAGTCAAGATCTATTTCGGGATGCGATTACGCGGTGACACTTATGACCCTCCCTTCCCGTACATATTTATTGAATAATTTACTTCTCCATGCGACCTCAAAATGCAGGTGTACCCTAAGCCCTCCTACCTCGAGGAAATTCGGGAACTGGGTAATCTTGGCTTCTCCTGGACCTGAGCTGCGACCTATGCTCAATGACAAGCTACATGCGCGCAGCGGGCCGGCAACAATATCGGTCGTGTGCACAAAATGCCAATACCTCGATTACGCGCTTCCCGTCTTCTCAAGACCCATATGGATCAGCCGCATCACTTGGAAGTGCTATAAATTCGAGTGGTACCAGAGTGAAGTTTCTAGTGCAGGTTTCCTTTGAGCACGCTAGGTCAACTATGGCTCGTCACTGGAGCCCAACATTCCTCGCTCTCCTCCTTTCGCTTTCCCCGGTCGCCTTTTGCCAGACGTTCCGAAGGTTGGGTACTTGCCCGACTCTGGGATGTGTCTTCCCTCCTGATCAGACCGAGTTCCTCGCCGGTCAACTCTTCGACATCCGTCTCGAGACTCATGCACCAACGAGTGGAAGAGAGGTGACGAACGGCATACCTGACGAGAACTTTACCTTTTGCATCCAGAAGGGCGAAGGTCGATGCGAGGACGCGACCAAGTTTTTCAAGATCCAAGATGCTCCAGTGGAGAAGTGGAACTTTACGCAGGTCTTCCGCGTTACTTTAGCGTTCCTCGGTGCTGACCTTGGAGCAGATACTATGAGGACCTCTTTGCTCGCGATGCTGAGGAAGAGACCCTGGTGAATGTGGCTGCAAAAGCCTACCGAGGGGTAAGTGCGGCGGGAATGGTGGAGGTTCATCAAGATGCTGATACGAAATGTCTAGTTATCTCTCACTGAGGTACGTTATTCGAAGCTTCACATTCAATTCATGATCGTTGACCTTGTGGTTCACCTCTGTAGCCAGGTAATTATCGCGCCATCCTCACCTACAACAATGGAGCGAAGACGGTTGCCAATTGGGAGGTGCGCAAACCCAAAAAACGCGTCGCAAAGAATGTCTTGTTCTTCATCGGAGATGGTACGATTCGTTCTTTCGCGTGGATTCAGAGGGAGAAGCCTGATTGCTTTCTCAAGGGATGACCCAACCCATGATCACTGCCGCTCGCTTGATCGGCCACAAGTCTATCAACGGCAAATATCAGACACTCATGCAGATGGACCAAATGGAAGCAAATGGACTGTAAGTTAACCTTCCCAACCCGGGAATGCGCGACGCTAGAATCTCAACTTGCAATGGGTTCTGATCAGGCAAATGACCCATTCCGTTGACTCGTTTATCACCGACTCGGCTAATTCGGCAACTGCCCTCTACACTGGAAAGAAGACCACGGTGGATGCCCTCAATGTCTTCGTCGACAGCGTAAGAATTCTTTTATTCTCAGGGCTTTTAGGCTCCCTTCCTTTGATCCAAGACTAACCGGAATCTCGGCCAGTCTCCTGACCAGCTCGACGATCCCAAATTCGAGACTATCGCTGAGCTGTTCAGACGGCAGATCGGAGGGGCTGTTGGTATCGTGTCCACCGCCTACATCACGGATGCTACTCCCGGAGGTGTTTGCGCTCATACTCGAAGCCGTGCGTTTGTAATTGTCCCCATAACCGCGATGCACCACCTACCAATTGCACAACAGGTGACCGGTCGAAGGAAATTGTTCAAGAGTTCCTGTACAACACGAGCGTTGTTACTCCAAACCTGCAGTGGCCAACTGGCTGCAAGCAACCTGACGTGATCTTTGGGTGAGTGGGTTTCTGTTGGAATCAAGCTGCATTCTAACTTGGAAACGTGCAGAGGAGGAGCCGAAACTTTCATTCCTGGCTCCGGTTCTCCCAACGGAACAGACTTTTACAAGGCGTTCCAGAACTCTGGCTATCAAGTCGCGTACAACAACACTCAACTGAAGACGCTCAACAACAACGAGAGGGCTCTCGGTATCTTCTCCGTCAGCAACTTGGCTAAATGGCTTGATCGTAACGTGAGGGGGCAATTTCAAGCCCTTTGAGCAAAATGCTGATAGGAGTCCCATAGATCTTGCCTGAGAACCTGAAGAAGTTGAAGAACAGCCCCACTGGAGACGGGACTGCTGCGATTGACCAGCCAGGTCTCAAAGACATGACTCTCAAGGCCATCGACATCCTCCAAGCTCGAACCAAAAAGAAGGAAGGGTGGTTCTTGATGTGCGCTTTTCCCTTTACCTCGCAGCAACGCCCTGTTCACTCTTTATGTAGGGCAGAGGCTGCGAACATCGACAAGATGATGCACGTCTTGGATTATGATCGTGCCCTCGGCGACTTGCTGGAACTGGACGACACTATTCGCGCTTCTATGGCTCGTAAGTCCTCCCTCGCAGGCTTGCTCAGATCACGAGCACTGACACGATGCCAGACCTCAAAAAGATCGGTCAGTTGGAAGACACCCTGATCGTCGTGACAGCAGATCACGGTCATGGATTCGCAAGTCGAGCACTCGGCATATATACCCGCCCACCTAGAACTAATCATGTGCCAGGACGTATTTGGAGGCGCCGACACAGCCTACCTGAAAGCCCAAACCGATGACAGGAAGAAGAGAGGGGCAGTCGGGATCTACGAACGCTCTGGTTTGAGCGAATACCAAGTCGCGCCAGGCTCGACGGCAGACAACAACACCATTCTCTTTGGTGCTCAAGGTGCTCACTTCCCGCTCCAGTGGACGCCACGATACACCTTTGCCGCTGGCTTTGGTGGCATGCCTGATGTGTGAGTACATGCGTCGCTTCAGTGGCGCGGTGGTACCGAGGCTGACATGGAATGTAGGCATGAATCATACTCCTTGAATCTGGAGGGTCCTCGTGTACCTACTGCTCCAGGAGAAGATGGAACGTACTATGCCAACCCTGCTGATCGCCCTGAGGGTTTCTCGATTCACGGAACTCTCCCTCCAACTTCCAGCAACGGTGTCCACTCCTTGCAAGGTTCGTAATCTTGCTTTCCGTCGGACCTTATCGGCCACGCTGACTGACTTTATTCGACGAATAGACGTTCCTGTGTATGCCTCTGGACCTGGAGCAGCGTCCTTCCGAGGTGTCTGTGAGTCATTTATGCCTAGGGTGGTTGATGCACGACCTGATCTTTTGACTAGACAACAGCATTGATATCTTCTTCAAGATTGCCGACGCTTTGGGGTTGGGCGGCAAATAGACTGAGCAGAGAGAATGGGTTGGCGGTCGGCCGAAAAAGAGAGGAACGTTGTATGATTTTGAAGCTAGGGCTACAGTGGTGATTAACTAATAAGATGAGAAATCACGATAGCAATTGGCCCGGTACGAGAAGAGCGTATACATGTATAAGAGGATATTATCCAAATGTAAAGTACGGTAAAGGGAGAAAGAGCGCATGGTTGTACAGATTAGAATTGCGGGTGTCCGTCGACGAGACCAATTAAATAAGACGATGGCAGTGAATAAAAAAGGTGAAAGACGGCAAACAACAGCGATAAGGCCGATTTCCCTGTCAGAATATGACAACGGCAGCGAAGATCGCAAAGAACAATACAATGGAGAAGAAGAACTGACAACAAGGAAAGGTAACAGAAATCAGATTCTAGAGAGAGGCCTGATGGAAAGACGCCGATGATCGTCAAGAATGGCAATACATATACCTCAATCCGAGTCTCTACCCCTCCTCCGACTCCCTCTTGTCACGGTCTTGGTACCTTGGGTCGAGATTGGCGCTTCTGCAAGATCGTCATTCTCATCCCCATCGTTGTCATCACTATCGTCAGGGTCCTCATTCCCTTCTTTGCCTTCCCCGCCTTTCCATTCGCGTTCCCATAGCGGGGGGCCGTGCGGGACCAATCCTGGATGTCCTGGTGGAAGCATAGATCTTGCGCGCTGTAGCCTGCTCAACAACGCCGCTCGATCAGAGAGAAGGTCATGGATGTAATCAATCGCTGTGAAAGGTGTCAGTAGAAGTTCCACCAGCATCGCCAAAGGAGGGCGAGAGTGGTAGATCGACGTACTCTTTGACAACACCACATTTTCACTCCGAGGACCAGCCCGCCCGTCAATCTTATCCCTTGCAAGTTCCTCCCCTTCCTTTCTCTTCCCACTCCGCTTCTTGGCCGCCTTGCCTTTATTCGGTAGCCCAGCTGCAGCAGCCAATGCGATAGCTTTTGCCTCTTCTTCTTCCTCCCTGATAGCTTCACGGAGAGCGGGCACCGTCTCGCATAGTGCTTCGTACCCACGTCGAATATTCGCTCTTCGCTTCTGCTCGGACTGGATGTGGTTCGCCTTCTTCTGAGATGGTGACAGAAGAGCGGGTTTATTGTTGCCTGGAGGATGAGGTGATGGCTGGGAAGTGGAAGTGGAAGAGCGGCTGCTTGCGGGGGCCGGACGCTTTGATGTGGATGGGTTAGAAGCTGCAGGGGAGGATGACGTCCGAGATATTGACGAGGCCCGGGTTGAACGTTTTGTTGAACTGGAGGCTATTGAGGATTGAGAATGAGAATGAGGTAGGAGTGGTGAATGGTGTGGTTGCTGTTGGTGTTGTGAAGGATGTAAATGTGAATTTGCATAGCCAGTATCGCTCCCTGAAGGGCCACTGAACTGCTGGTAGCCCTGATTAGGGTAGCTGTAGTGGTACGCCTGCTGTTGATGGTGCACAGACTCCCCCTGTTGTCCGTTGTGCGGCCTCGAGTTGAGAAATGGAAAGGACTCGTTCGCCGTCGAATGCGACATGGCTTGAGGTGACTGAACAGACGTTGAATATGGATGCTGGTGTTGTTGCTGCTGCCCATGATGCGAGAGCTGCCCCTGGTGATGGTAATACGGGTGTGGCTGCCGCTGAGGATGTGGATGGTCTACAGCCATCTGGGAGCTTCCTCCCCACATCCCATCGTCCAGCGACATAAGGTCCTTGGTGGCCTTGGTCAAGGGGTCATTATCGTGCGGCGATGGTACCGACTCGAGCATGAGGTCATCATTATGTTTCCGGATGGCCTGGGGGTTAAACTGTGAGGCATAGGCAGCCCAGTCCGCCGGAGGTTGTGCATCGTCGACAGACGACAAGAAAGGCTGGAAAGCCACAGATTCCGCAGGGGTCAAGAGAGCTTCCATCATTGCAAAAGCCAGAAGAAATGTCTAGGAAGCCAGATCGTAATGCCCCGGGATAGATATAAGCCCTAGAAAGTTCCAGACAGCGTGAGTACACATTTGCGAGTGACTGCGAGGTTCAAAAGACTAATAATTACTTGGTTTCAATTCAAAAAGTTCAGGGGAGCGGGAGAGTTGGCATGTGAAATGGGAGGGAAGAAGGATTGATTGTGGCTGTGGATCCGGTTTTCCTTTTTATCTTTCCCCGCACACCCGCTCTGCCAAGCATCTGCCGGTATCCAGCCAACTGCCTCCTCGCGCAGATCTCCCCTTCTGACAAGTATTGGATTGTTTCTGTCGAGTTATAGAAGTTCATTTACTCCTAATGAATGGCTTCTTGCACAGGTAGGTGCTCACAGCGGGCCCTTTCCAGTTCCCTGTCACTTCCAAACGTCACCACCCCTGAACGGCTCTAGCCTGCATCCATGTGGTATGGCGTTCAGAGATCATAAGACCAGGCACCCGTTTTGGCCACTGCCGAGGGGCTGTCAGATAAACTTCCTGTGCACGGCGACGCCCGTCTCCTTGGTCTCTGGCCTCACAACAAACAAGAACGTCATGCTTGGGCAGTGTTACAGGGGAAATAGATGGTGCTTGTAGGACTTGACATCCAGGCGTCTCACTACCACTCGTCGCTCGTTCCAGTGAGCAGGGACATCCAGCCTCGAGAAATACCTGGGAAGTCTTGCAGAGGCATGCCACGTTTTCTGGGGGCAGGCGGGGTTAACCGCCTAACCGGCGACGCGGCAAAGGCCTTTGCCATGTGCACTGCACCAGTATGAACCATCTCGAAGATCTTGCTTGATCTTGGGACGATGGTTTCCAATCTGGTAAGTTGGACAGCTACTACTTCTACGTCTGATCTCGAGGGGCCCCCTGTAACAAAGGCTACAGAAGCCAACGCCAGTGGATCCTTCAGCTTCGACAGGCCTGGTACATCCAGAGTTCTAACCCTCTCACGACAAGGCCGCCAAAGACCATATTGACATGCATGCTGCCAAAAATAAGCCATCTGCGACGATCAAACCAGATCGCCTTACTTACATCCCTTTCATTTCGTAGTCAGTGCGTCGCAACGAACTAAGTTTTGCGTGACTGATCATCTTTCAGCAGGGGCGTCGGTGCCACAGGTCGCCACTCACCAAGCAGCCCTCCACTCTGCCAAGCAACTCGTCCCCCTCTTCTTTTCTGCTGCGAAGAACCAAGAATCATCGCCTTTCTCCACGATTACTCGTTCCACGACGAGATCGTAGCACTTGCATCCACGCTGGAGGTGAGGGCATTCTTGTTATCTCCCAAGCCTTCCTCGCGAATAACTACGTTTCGCTTTGACAGATCCCTTCCCGCTACGACTGTTCAATTCAAATCTGTTTCCACATCCACCACCGGGCTTGACAACACCGGATGTATATTTAACCTTCAAAGTAATTTGAATTGGGAGGCTTGTGGACGCTCGTGGCGTCCCTAGGCGTCCCTGCATCGAACCACGTTGGGCGGAAGTATGTGCGGTTACAATGCCGGAACCGTCGTGGTTTGTGAGCCTTCCTATGACATCCTTGTCACTTCTGGCTGACCTGCGTCCGGATTTTACGTAGACTTGTCTCCAGCCTGGTGGTTCAAGACCCTCGAACCGCCTTACTGCTGCGCATGAGCCGTTATCGCTTGGCAGCCTTTGGAGACTCTCAGTGGACTTGTGACCTCGGTTATCCCGACACATCAATGCAGATCCTATTTCAAGGGCTACATTAACAGCGGAGTGACCCTAATCTCACGGAGCCTCACCCCTTTCAATCCTTGACGATCGCCTGCTCTTGTCTGCTGGACCCGCGACCGATGTGCCTCACGCGGCGAGAGCCTGCTTTACTCCACTGGCAGCCATCTCGATCAGGAGAAACCTTAAGAACCCGTCTTCGACAAGCCGAGTTTTCCCGCCGGTGAGGTACTTTGAGCATCAAGGTAAGTCAGGTCAGTTGCGATTAGGCCAGCAAAGAGGCTAATTGAACACAAAGAGGACGGGATTGAAAAGCAAAAGCCGTCGAAGCTACAAGCACGCGGTATGTGAATATCGCGACGCTCCGACTTGCTAGGCTTTCAGATTCAGCCTTTGCGAGCACGGGCAGGCAAAGGCGCGGTTCCGCGATTCGGTGTGGCAGCCGCCTTCTTTCCCTTGCGTCCACCCTTCGAAGGCGCTGCATTCGCCGCCTGCTTCTCCTTGCACCGCACTCCCCTTGAAGCTTGAAGGCGCAACATTCTCGCCACCCTCCGTCGTGATCGACATCAAAGACAGCTGAAAGTGTCATACCAGCGACCCGCTTCGTCTTCCTTCTACAGTGAGCGTAGTGTGCCGAGTTCCTCTCAATGCACTCTATCTTCTTTGCTCTCTGAGGGCGCGAGAAGATGCGTTGTGAATCCTGGAGATTTTCGGGAACACTATTTGTTAGTTCCAATGTCGTGACTTGAGGAGACACAACAGCGAGGCTATGACCGCGCAACACTCACTATTTTTGAATCCGGCAGTATCTCAGAGTTGATGTCCATCGACGTCGCTGGAGGCCCCGGGGGGTTGGGTTCTGGGCTTTGTGCTGTCTCTACCTCCGTTGTAGAGTCCTGAGGTCGAGCACCTGGGACGACGATCGTATCAGCGGCGATATCATTCGCAATGACCCCCTGGTCCCTATCGTAAAGGTTGACGAGAACCGTCTTCCAGTCATGGTCTGTGATCGGGGCGAAGCTTGGGGCGACAGGGTGGCCAAGGCTTGAGCGAAGGCTGGAGACGGAACGGAGGGTTGCATTGTTCCAGATCTAGAAGCGAAATAGGGAGAGTTCTCTGCAGGAAGGTTAACTATTGGTAGGTTGGAAACCTGGACTGGGCTGAACATCTGCTTTGTGTTGTCTGTTTGCCTGTGCCTTCAACAAGACGAATTGAAGTGGGGTTATGAACCTGGCGGTGGCATCTGAAGCAAAAAAAGAAATAGAAGCGCAGGGTTGTCGCCAGTGACGTTCAGGTCTGCTACTAGTATGTCAAAGCAGTTTGTGGCCCAGATGACAGCCTTTTTGCCTCCCGCTACTCATATCCTACACGTCACAATCCTTGTTCTTCGCATGTCATCCCCTCAGGGCGAGACCTAAGCAACTCGAGCAAAGCCAGAGAAGCGCAAGATGTTGTCAAAAAGGTTGGCTATTCCTTCTAGCCGACTCGAACGACTGACCTCGTCATGTACACACGCATCGGAGAAGAATACTAGTGACGCGCTCTACCAACTGAGCTAAGAAGGAGATAGTGGTAGTGAGGTTTTAAAAACCTATGACCAACCTAGAAAGATTCAAGGAAAATGCGACCACTCTGGGGATAAAGAAATGGCGCTGCGGAGTTCAGGAAGGAGTTAAGGCCCCTGCGAAGGTAGCTGGATTGTGGTCACAGCAAATGACATGATTATGAGCATGGCTGCGGGTTGCTCAAGAAAGTCTGACGTTAGGGAAATACTGTAGGTGTTCGATGCCCTTGGACCATGCGCTGTACGCCACAATTTCTTCTATCACTTTGTCCTTGTGTTGCAATGCTCAGAAACATTGTCCACAATGAGGGACAAAGCACCTTTCGTGACGAACCAGCGATCAAGCAACGCGCACATCACCACCTTTAATCGACACGCCCTATATCTGAAAGCTATCTATAGGTGCTTGACCTCTCTGTCCTACCACCACGAGCTTCCTGCTCATCTACTCCACGCACTAGTGTTCGTGATGCCGGCAGAACGTCACATCTCTAGTTGCACCCTCTCAAGGCCGCCAAGTCCATCGAGTCTCTACCGTCGCCGAAAGGCCATTGTGAAGGATGAAGCGCCTATCGAGGTTTCTATCTTCAGTTCCAAGCCCAAGACTAGCCAACTTCGTTCTCACCAAGATGCTGACGTTGACATGAAATCGGAAGCTGCGGTCCCTTCTAGCAAGGCTGCCAAGGGTGCAAAGGTTGGCAGCTCATCGAGACGAGACTTTTATGCAACACTCACTCACTCGTTTTTCAGCTTGTTTCTACTTTTCTGCGCCGCCAACCCTCGTTCTTGGGCCTCGGCGAGCTTAATACTAATGGGAAGCGCAAACCCTCACCTCTCAAGCGAGAAGCTTCCCTTGGGACGCAATTTTCAGAGATGGCACTCTCAGCGTTGCCTGCGAGTCTCAACAAGAAGCCTTCCCGTGGTATTAAACGTGAGGATAGCATCGGAACGCAGCTAGCGCAGTTGAACCTTTCCGAATCCTCGGAGGGAAAGAATGGTGGTGCCAAACCTGGAAGTCCTGCACATGCCTTGCTTCATCCCAAGGTCGCGGCATTGCGGGTTACTTAGGCTGTTTTAAATGCTCTGGCAGTACTCACGCATTGTGATATGTTGCTCTCAACTTTTCTTTTTGATTTTACCCCTTACATTACCCATTTCACGTCTACCGCTATACTACATCTGTTGAATTCGACATCCGCTTTCTTGTCTATCTCCGAGTCGGGCGTGACGATCGGAAGCTCTTTTGCTAAGCAAGGTTGAAGTGACTTCGTATATCTCTCTACGTACACGGTAAAAGAAAAGAAAAGGGTTATAGCAACGACAATCACCTTACAAAACCCCCAAACCAATATGATTCTGGTCATGACAAGTTAGGTTCCCAAGTTCATAATTCCCAGGCTCGACCTGCGAATGGCCGGGGATGCAACATGTTGACTATGGCCGTACGGCCATACTGCTCCGCCAAAAGCAACGCTGTTACCCCGTAGTCATTGGCTTGGTCTGCGTCGATACCAGGATGGGAGAGAAGAAGCCTGGCGACGCCTTCGTGATCGTGCCGTATAGCTAGGACCAGCGCCGTCCAACCGCCATACTTGTTCTGCAGGTTGGTGTCGATCTCAGAATGTGCGAGGAGGAGTTTGACGACCTCTTCTCGGCCATTCTGCGAAGCAGACATCAGGGCTGTCATCCCGTACTTGTCCGCGAGGTTTACGGCGATCTGGGGGCAGGCGAGGAGGAGGCGGACTGTGCCTTCATGGCCATACCGTGATGCCGATATCAAAGCGGTCCACTCATTCATGTCTGCCAAGTTCACATCGATAAGTAAATCGACGAGGAGGCGCTCTACCGTGTCTTCGTGGCCAAACCGTGATGCCCACATCAAAGCAGTAACACCGTCGAAGTTGGCCTGATTAACGTCAATTGGGCGGTCGAGGAGCAACTCGACTATGCCCCTATGACCATAGCGCGACGCCCTCATCAATAGTGTCCACCCTTCCTCGTCTGACGTTGCCACATCAGCATCGGGATGGGCGCTAAGCAAAGCAGACAAGGCTGCTTCCCGCCCGTACCGTGCTGCCCATGTCATAGCCGTCCACCCGTCTTCATTGACCAAATTGACTTGGATCCGGGGATCAAGGGCGAGACGTTCCACCGAACCTACATGGTCGTACCGTAAAGCCTCCATCAAAGCAGTCGAACCTGTAACACTGGTCCAGTTGACATCGATCTCGTGGTGGCGGAGGAGGAGGGCGATGACGTGCTCCTGACCGTTAAATGCTGTATGAATCAGCGGCGTCCATCCTTCCTTGTCTGGGAGGTTGACCTTGATCGCAGGGTGAGTTAGGAGAAGTTTCACGGCATACACCGAGCCGTTCAGCGACGCCCATGCCAACGCTGTTAGTCCTCTTTCGTCCATCAAGTTGACATTGGTTTGGGGATGGGCAAGCAGGAGTCGAACTATGCTTCTTCGATCATGCGACGAGGCCTCCATCAAGGGCGTCGATCCGGTAATCCTCGCCAGGTTGACATCTATCTGGGGATGGGCGAGGAGGAGTGCTACAATGGTTTCATAACCTTTGCTTATAGCTAAGGTCAACGCCGTCCATCCATCCTCGTCTTGATAATTGACTTGAACATCGGGATGGGCCAGAAGCAGCTTCACTGGTCCTTCGTGGCCGTAGCGGGCAGCATTCATAAGAGCTGTCCACCCATCTGGGTCAGTTCCGTTGACCCTGATCAGAGGGAGATGGAGCAGCTCTTGGACTACCGCCGAACAGTTTTGGAAGGACGCCAAACACAAGGGAGGTGTCCCTTCTGCCCATGTTGGAAGGTTTGGGATTTCAAGGTAGTCGGGGCCTGCAAAGTCAAGCGGTAGGTCGAAGAAGGCGACGACATGGAGTGGTTCAAGCAAGTCGAACCTGTTCCAGAATCCATCGCGAAGTACCACCGGGAATGCAGAGCATCCTGCAACGAATCCCGCCAGTTGAGCCCTGGTAGATGCGACGTGCAACGCTTTACGAGCATGGGTTGCCCATTCCCTGTGGGCGTAGGCAAGAAGGGGATCATCCCGCAGAGCCACTTCGCAAACCTCCCTAGACTCAAGATTTTGGAAATCACAATCAATTAGACGTGACATACACACTGCAGCGAGCAGGGAATGGGGTTGGGGGAACGTCTCCACGATCAGAGGTTCCAAAACATCTTTGGCTGTATCGTCTATCCGAAGCGTGGGTCAATGCGTCAGTCATTAAGGGGAAACCAGATAGTTAACTTACGAACAAGTCGCACGAGTCTGCTCTCCTGATCGACAGTCACAAGGCCACGACAAACGTCCATAAGGATTGCCTCGGGAACAAGTCGTTCTTCATGAAACTTGTGTGATTCGGGAGATGTCGCGACTGCACGCCGTAGCTGATCCACAGTCAGCAACCCTGTTGCATTGAGAACCCAAAGTAACACGCGTTTGGCCAACAAGACGTGGCTCTGAGCCTGGTTCAGTATGCGGTTCCACGTCTGGACGTAGACATCTTCTATGCGAGCAGGGAAGGCCTCCAGTGTCCTTTTCATGTCATATATGCTTGTGCACTCCCCGAGGACATCGAGCTGGAGGGAGGCATGAAGAAACCTACATAAAGATTAGTATTGGAGATTTTCGAGTGTGAAGAAGTGATGGCTCACATTCCCCCGCATTTGTGTTTGATAGCGTAGACAAGTTCCTCCTTCCACGATGGACTTGCTCCCTCGAGGAGGGCATGAAGATGTGGACTACAGGATATCTGGTTGGCGATGTGTAGGTCGAGGTCGTGTTCCCGAGCAGAAATGACGAAGAAATATGCGTCCGGAAAGTGTGGCTCTACGGCCCTCAGTGGCCTAGAGGTCACGAAGAGCTTAACATTCAGAGTCGCCAGCTTCTTCAGGAGAGCAAGCTGGATGTTGATTGGTGCCTCGTCCAGTGCATCGAGGATGTAAAAAGTTGCCGATGCCGTTTCCGTGAACCGCTGCAACAGACAAAGGAGCTCGTCTTCCTTTGGCTCTGTCTCTTCGCGAATATGGCGCGCATAAAGCTCGTCGAAGAGGGGCATACAGTTTGGGTGTCTTTCGACTGTTTGCTTCACTAGTATTTCCAGGAAGCCCCGTATGGTCGCTTTGGTGTGGTCGCTATAACGTATGTAAATGTAAGCAATTGCGATCCGGGATTGTGAAGCCTTTGCGTGTTCCTCGAGAGCGTTAATCACGATGGATCTGTTTAAGAAAATGAGCGATGGATTGGTTGGATATCATTTGAAAGGGCACGTACGCCAGAACGGTCTTCCCAGCGCCCGCTGCAAAGGGTTATTAGAGATCATTGACAATGGGAGGTAGGATTGTCAATGAGCTTACGAATTCCGAATCCCCAAATGATTTTCAGAACGCCATTGGGATCAAGCCATAGAATAAAGGATTCACATTCGAGGATCCAAATTCCTGTATTGGGCGTCGCCCGGCGCAGAATGTCGTGATGGATTTTTCGAAGGTTGGGTATTGATTGGAGGACCGAGGAAAGGTCAACGCCATGATGAATGTGTACTTGATGATAGTGAACATCGCGAGCAGCGAGCAATATCTTGCCGCCAGAGGTGACTTGGACGTTCTGCAGCCCGGGGCCGACTGCACTCGCTTCGGCAGCCACTTCGGAGCTCGAGGACTGTGGCAGCGGCGCCGGCGACATGAGGGCGTCCACCTGGGCGAGAGGGATTTGGCCCTCGGGCGCTGCTCAATGAATGAAGGTCAATCCCTTGAACCTTCTAGAGGCGTTCTTGGGAAGTCAGTGCTAGAGTTGAAAAGTGGAGCTGGGCGTGGAAGAGGGGGGAGGAGGTAGTGAAGCAATTTATGGAATGGCGATGCGGAGATGGCTTCAACACGTGTCATGATGAATTTAGGCTATACCGTTCCGGGAGAACAAGGCACGAGTGCTCAGCGCTCAGCAGTCAACAAGGTAATGCATTGTGACGCTTATAGCGGTTGATTGTTGTGATGAACTTCCAGAATAACGGTTACAAGCTGGAGGGTAAACTCGGTGTTAGCAGCCGGGAGTGTTTCTTGACATGAAGCGGAATACGCACCGGGTCCTAAGCATCACATGTCCAGAGCAAGACTGGTCCGCTCTTCCGTAGATGCAAGGACGGAGGCGCAGGCCAAATCAAACGTGAGAGTACCCTCGACAAGAGCGGGTCGGCAACTCGGAAACACAACGTGAACAAAGATCCTATGTTCTTGCCTCGAGAGGAGATTCCGGATACTTGACAAATAGGTAAATACAAATTGGAGCGTTGATTTGGAATGCACTGAACTGAGGCGCTATCGAATAATAACGAGGAGCATTGAAGGCACGTTTGGAAGGTAGACAGTGTACAAGGGTTGGAGAAAAGCGAAAGTCCCTGTGCTGCGACATGTTGTTGTTGATTAGAGGTGTGATGCGCTGGGGCTGAGATTGAGGGATAGATTATATATCCTGTTGACGATGGGAAGCACCAGGCTATCGATCACCAGAGAACGAGGCATGCCACTAGCACAAAGATTGCGGCTATCGTTGCCGTCCGCCGACCTGGGGCAGTAGGAGGGGTGGCCGGTGGAGGGGTGGAAGAAGGAGGGGGCCGGTGGAGGGGTGGGAGAAGCAGGGGCGGCAGGGGGAGGTCGAGGATGGGTACGTCCCCGCACGGGTGCGCTCGCACTCGAATAAATAGCAGGAGGCCGCGAGAGGTCAAACCCTTCTTGTACTACAGGTGATTGTAGTGGGCCTGCAGCAAAGGGCAGTGGAACATTGGAGTCGACACCTTTACGAAAGAAAGGAGAAACATGAGAGAGAGAAGTAGATTGTGCACCTGGCGGATGACGAACATCCATCCTGATGTGGCTATTGTGGACCGCGATGTTTGTGCACTGGCCGAAAACTGAAGGACCGTCTAGGGAGGGAGATTGGCTGTGTTTACAGCAACTGGGGTTTGCAGCGCCATTAACGGGGAGATTCGAAGGTTCAAACTGACCATGGCCGTTTGTATCCCATGGGGCTCTAATAGGCTCAGAGTAGAACAGGTTTAAAAAAGGATCGCCCCCCATTGTTCCATGCGGTGACCTAACGATGGCGCGTCTGCTCCCAGTAGACTGGTTGGGATAGGCTGTCGACGAAGGAGGGACATGGATACGACGATGTCCGGGATAGTACCCAGCGTCCCGATGGACATGAGAGTCCTGGCTGCTCCAAGCCCACTCACCACCCTGCGAGCTCGAAGCGTGGTTAGGAAAGGAGGGATAATAGGGATAATAGGCTTGAGACGACGCCGACGATGATGGGGTCGAGTAGCTAGGAAGGCCAGCATTGGCAGTGTAGGATGAAGTTGCATGTCGAGACTGGGGCTTCGTGTAGTCGGGCACATTGAAGTGGTAAACAATCAAGGCTTCCCTCACTGGAAACGAGCTCGACTCTCGAGCTGAGCGAACCTTCTGTACAATGGTAATGAAGTTGGGGTCTATGGAAATGCTAGTCAGAGATGTCTTGAGAAAGTTTGTACGAAATTCGGTACCTTCGCTGTCACAGAGCGTTGGCCATAACGAAGGGACAAGGTCGCAGACGTACAAACGCCGACTCGCTTCGTCAGGAAGAGCGGAAGTCAGGCGAATTACTGATCGCTCTTGGCGAACAAGAGTATTGTCCCTGTAGGCTGTCCAGATGGTTTCCTCCAAGAGTGGGAAGGGCGACACCAACTCAACAAAGCTAGAGAACGACGACAAAATCGACGACGGAGTTGGGTAAGCAGTCGGCAATGGGTCAGACCAATGGCGGGGGAGGGGCATGAGATCCAGATAGTAGGGAGCATCCGTGTCATTTGGATTCAAATGCAACTGAGGGGTCCAGGTGGGGACCCCCTCACCGTTACTTGGGCAAACCAGCTGGACGTAGATAGCCATTGTCTCGTCTGGCGGGGGTGTTGGATTGTTGGAGAGCTGGAAGCCTCCTAGAGCGCTGGTTACTGAATGAAAGGCGTTAGCCTCGACGCTGGAGCTAAGATAGTGGCAATATGCTCACGTCGACTGTCCTCGCATGAATCCCGGAGTTGTTGGAGTCGGATGCCGACTTGCTTCGCGGTTCGAGTCTCGCCCGTCTTCTCCAAGATGAAGTCGGAGATGAATCTATTGCGCATGGGATATCGAACGCCGTACTTGCTCGTCGTCGGGCGGGCCTCCATCTTGCGGTACTCTTCGAGAGCTACAGAGGTGACTTCGTTGGCAAACTTGGCACGGATCGAGAAAAGGCAAAGCTCACCTTCAATCAACGCGCCCTCCAGAGCAGGTGGCCAAACGGCCTCCGGCTTTCCTTTCAACGTCTTCCAGCTGCGACGACCGGTAGCTGCCACTTGAGCTGAAGACGGAATGGGTAAACGAGATCAAAAGCAGAACTTGACATACCAGCGTCACAAGTCTGCTGGCCTTGAGAAGGGGCGTACGAGAGCTCGTCCACGGTGGACATCGTATCAAAGGCGGTCTGTTGAACCTTTGAGGGCTCTGGAATACCTAGAAACCATTTGCTATCCATTGCAGTGCGTAGGATAGGCAGTAAAACAAGAGTTCTGCAAGGTGCCTTGAAGTAGAGTATATGAAACCCAGGGTTAGATTCGGGCCTTCCATGTTTCCATTGAGTGGGATGACAAGTTCCTGCATCCCGTGTTCTTGGAGTTCTAGAGTCTTCCACCCAAGGGGGCGCTGTTGATGCAAGGATCCTAAATCAACCCCCGGGACCCCCTCCGTGGGAAACAGCAGATAACGCCAGCCATCAAATATTGAATCTCCGCCTGTGGGCGCTACGCCTGCCACGAAAGGAACGAATTTGAGCAGCCTAATCTCAATAAATTCGACCAAAGGAAGTGGATGAGTAGCTTATGAGGTCAAATACCCTATCAGCATGCTTTAATCACAACACACTGACCCTATCGCAGACTCCAGACCAAGACCTTTGCAGTGTCAACGCACACTTAAGGAGTGAGGGTTTTTGAATCCTGCGGGGCATAGTAAGCGCATATGGAAAGCAATAGTAGCTATGGATGTACCATTGAGGATTTGATACCGTATCTACAATTCTTTCTGTCTGTGCCCTTCCCTTGACCGATGCGCATTGGGCCATTGGTGCTGTAGTGTGGTCTAATTCTCGTTATCGATCTGGTGGTTCACATGAACCACATAAAACCTCGGTATAAGTAGACATATTTCTTCGATGTTGCGAATCAGAGACGGTGAGGACGAGGACTAGTTGCACAAGCCCCTTAGACGAAGGAGGAGTTTGAGGCCCGATCGATGGAATCACGAACTGCCGTTCTCGCCGCCCCATTCCCACAAAGGGGCAGGTTGATTTAGGATCCTGCATCGATATCGATCGCAACGGCACCCCCTTGCTTCCACCTGATTCCGAGTCCGCTTTAAAGCTGCGACATCTGAGCCAGGTATACCTCTTTCATTCAAGTTGTATGGACAAGGATCAAGCAGCGCTTTCAGGTTTACTCTAAGAAGGAGAGCACATATGGAAGCCGTATTGGCCGCTCTGAGACGCTGAGCAGCAGAATTAGAAATGCAGGAAGAAATTGATGGGCCTTTGGGCCAGAGCGGGCCGATTGTACCTGGTAGCCCCTTGGTGGTTTATGCAACTTATCCCCCCTTGTGCCAGCAGCCTTACCAGTAGTATGAGGCACTAACATCTATAGCCTGCACAGCTCGCGCCATCATCCACAGCACAGACTCCAAACGAAACCGACTCGAGGATGTGACTAAAACTTGAAACTGAGACACTGTTGGAACGTGGAGGAAGGCTAAGGATATCAAAGCTATAAAATCGAGGAGGTTGACCAAGATGAGAAGCGAGAGAGTGAGTGGAGACTTACCGCGTGCCGCCGCGCCTCAAAGAAATCTTGTTGTAGAGTGTCACTCGAGAAACGGGGTAGCGAAGTGCTTTCTAATTGAAACAACGGATTATTAAAAATACATAGTACAGAGATACATGCTCGAATCATCCCTGCCAGGGCTCACCAGGACTAAGATTGAATTTCAGATATGTCAGTATGCGCGTCAGGTGTTCAGTAGAAAGGTAGCTCATATGAATGTCTTGTTGCCAGAAGAGAGCACCAGGCTTTCACCAGAGAACGAGGCATGCGACGAAAACAAAGATCGCTGCTATCGCTGCCGTGTGCCGGCCTGGGGCGGTAGGAGGATCGACAGGTGGTGGGGAGGGAGAGGGAGAGGCGGCAGGTCGAGGTCGAGACCGCGCACGTCCCTGCACGCTTGCGCTCAAATAGGGAGCAGGGGGCCGTAACCCGTCAGGAAATCCTTGTACCACAGCGTAGTCTGGAGGACGTGGGATGTAGGACCGTGGGGGATCGGAATCGACAGCTTTAAGAAGAGAAGAGAATAGGGTATCAGGCAACGCTCTTAAACGAGGGAGAGAACCGAATTATGTACCTGGAGAAGGACGAACATCCATCCTAATGTTGCTGTTGTTGACCGCAATGTTTGTGGAATGCCCGAAAACTGAAGGACCCCCCATGGAGTGGGAACAGTCGTGTCTGCCATCACGAGGGTTGGTTGCGCCATTTTTAGGGAGATTCGAAAAGGGGAACGATCGATGACCGTTCGTCTCCCATTGGGTGACCCTGGGCTCAGCATAAACGATGTCGGAGAGGCATCGCCCCCCATGTGGCCATCTTGCCTCCACGGCGAGCTATCGACGGCGCACTGTCCTGCCCCCGATAGGTTGAGAGCGATTGGCTGTCGCCCACGAAGGGTCGTGCCTCCGACGATATCCCGAATCGTAACCAGTGTCCTTGGGAGCCGTAAGAGCTGTGGCTGCTCGAAGGCCAGTAGCCGTACCCCTGCGAGCTTGAACCAGTAGTTGGGAAAGGAATCGCGGGAGGAATGATAGGATTGAGGCGATGCTGGCGAGGACGGAGATGAGTTACTGGGAAGACCAGCGTTGACAGTGTAGGGTGCGGGTGGAGGGCGCGACTTGGGCTTCATATATATATAGTCGGGCACATTGAAGTGATAGACTATCGCGGCTTCCTTCACTGGTAGCGAGCTGGGTTCACGAGCCGAGCGAACCTTTTGTATAATGGTTACAGAGTTGGGATCTATAGAAAAGTTAGCCACAGGCGTCTTGAGGGGATCGTACGAAAGTCGGTACCTTCGCTGTCACAGAGCATCGGCCATAATGAAGGGACAAGATCGCAGACGTACAGTCGCTGGCTTGCTTCGTCAGGCAGAGGGGAGGTCAGGCGAATTGCTGTTCGCTCTTGATGAACAAGAGTGTTGTCCTGGTAGACCGACCAGGTAGTTTCCTCTGAGAGTGGAAAGGGTGACACCAACTCTACAAAGCTGGAGAGTGATGAAAGGGTCGAAGAAGAGGTCGGGTAAAGGGGTGGTAACGGGTCAGGACCAATGGCGAGAGAGGGGCATGAGATAAAGACAACGGGGAGCATCCATGTCGTTCGGCTTCAAGTGCACTTGGGGCGCCGAAGCTAGAACGCCCTGACGCTCACTTGGGCACTCGAGCTGGACATGGATGACCATCGTCTCTTCTGGCGGAGGTGTCGGGCTATTGGAGCGCTGCCAGAAACCGCCGAGAAGGCTGGATACTGAATGCCAGGAGTTAGCCCCAGTGCTAGGTTAAGGTATATCAATATGCTCACATCGACTGTCCTCGCACATGTCCCGAAGCTGTTGGAGTCGGCTGCCAACTTGTTGCGCAGTGCGAGTCTTTCCGGTCTTCTCGAGAATGTAGTCGGAAACGAATCTGTTACGCATAGGGTACCGCACGTCATACTTGCTCGTTGTCGGACGGGCCTCCATCCTGCGGTATTCTTCGAGAGCTACAGACGTGGCTTTGTTGGCAAACTTGACTTGGATCGAGGAAAACTGGGGCTTACCTTCGATCAGTGCGCCCTCGAGAGCTGGTGGCCATATGGCCTCTGGCTTTCCTTTCAACGTCTTCCAACTGCGACGGCCGGTAGCTGCCACCTCAGGAATGGGTATACGAGATCAAAAGCAGAACATACCAGCATTGCGAGTCTGCTGGCCTTCAGAAGGGGAGTACGAGAGGTCGTCCATGGGGAACATCGCATCAAGTTGAGCCTTTGAGGGTTCTGGAACACCGGGAAACCATTCGCCTTCCATTGCGGTGCGTGTATTGGCGGTAGAACAAGAGTTTAGCAAGGTGCCTTGGAGTAGAGTGTAGGTCCTTGATGAAGTGGTCCATGGTTATTATATAGGCAAGTTGTTTGCGGAAGATGTCCTCGACCACGGGCTTTGTCAAGGTTGAGCTGTTAACGTGAACGTCAGAGTTGTGGACCAAGATCTAGGGGTGGATTCATCGGTCTTCCATTTTTCCAATCACAAGATTAAAAGTTCCGCAGAAGATCAGTCGAACCGGTCGCGTTCAGAGTCGAACCGGTGCCGCCACATTGCTTTTTCGACCTCATTGCCGCTTTAGAGGAGCAGCTGAGAAACCGGAATATCAAATTGAAAACGACTGAGGACTCCCCTGGTTTACAGAATTTGTTTCCCAAGTCCAGTATCTTCAAGTTTTATCTTAACAACTTCGGAGAGTGAGGGACCATCACGCCCACCTGGCAAATAATGCAAATCGAATATTTTCGAGCAGAGGCAGACGCCATATTGCCAGCTACCATTCAAGCCAAAGCGACAGTATGGAAGAAGGGTTCTACGAGATCCCCGTTTCTTCCCTATCGCAAACAGCAGTTAAGGCCCGTCCCATTGACGCTGTGTCCGATTTGAGAAAGATATCTACCACTGGGGGTAGGAGAGCACCAGGCCAAGGGTCGTGGAACCGCCCTCTGGCTATCTCACCCAGCGCTTGTAGGCCTTAGTAGCCACCCCTTATGTGGCTGGACCCACGCTAGTCGAATGAGCCAGTCAATGCGAGCCAGAATGGGAGGTTCTGGCAGCTGAGCACGCCAAGCATACGAACTGGAGAAGAGCGTAGCGCCGACCGCCAACCGAACGAGCCAGAGGGTGTGTACCACACATGGAGGGGACATCGGCTGGTCCACGTCCGAGCCTATGACCACGAACCCTCCTGGAAACCGGGGCGATACAAGAATGGTCCTAAAGATAGACACTTATACCAACACAACGCACGAAAGAGCAAGCAGCAGGCTTGAGGGAACGATCCGAGTCTCTCGATCTATCATATCAGAAAGTAATTAAAGAACTTGATGGTCTTGACCTGACGTCGGTGGGGACTAATGTAGCCATTCATTTACTTATCCCATTCAAGTAGCGGGAGCGTGTGTGAGCAAACCTTCAGCCCCTTTTGTGTCGTGCCTCTGACATCCACGTGGCAGGCTGTCTGGCCCTCCGTCTCATAGAACTACTGGGTTTGGCCTAGTACTGTCTTAGGACTGGAAGCGCATATACCTGTTTAAAAGTCAATTAATTCCCTAATAAAGCTGGAAAAAAATGAGCCGTATACAGGTGCCACGGATACTCGCCTGCTAATGCATTTTTGGAGAGCATTGGCTAAATCTTTGATACTGGAACTCAACAAGGAGAGGTCCTTTCTCTTGGTTTTGATTCGCTCGGAGTTCCGCACTGGGTAGCATTTCATTCTTGGACTGGACTGTGCTGGCCGGCCGAAACAAGTAAATCTCACCCATCGTCTAAGCCTAATGGATCCGATACTATTAAGAAATCACTTGTTTCGGCCGTCCAGCTTCTTGCTATTAAAACACGTCGCCGCAGCTATCGGAGACCCTATGAGCTTCGTCGGCGAGGGTGGTAATGTGTGAACAGCAGCCAGATATAGACCGAACTATTACCCCATACACCAGGTTACAGGAGGTTGGAAGGCGTGGAAGGCGCTGAAAACGTCGTCGCTGATTAGCTTCGAAGTTAGGTCAAATGACAATAGCCTAAGTGGTTCACTTGACGCCTTAGTTGACTCAAACCAGCTGACCTAGCCACATCGGTTCATTTTAGAACAAAATCGAGCGCCTGCGATTCGCTGAGCAAGCGACGTCTTTTACAAGTAATGGCGTATATTTCAATATTCATAAATAAAGGTCGCTGTAAAGCGAACGCCGCTGCAACGAGAGCCGCTAGTACATACGGATCTGACGTTTAAATGCTGCAGTTTCAGCCTGTTCGAGCCCCCGACGTGTGGGCCGCTTCGCGTCGAGCCTAATTTAATCAGCTACGCCGATGGCAGGGTTTCGCTACCACCAAATACCATGCCGCCATAGAGATTACTACGAAGGCAGCAGCCAGTACCACAATCAGGGCCTATCGCTGCCGTTCGCCAGACAACGATCGGGGAAAGTCCGAATCGGGCTTGCCCAGCCGCGCTGCTTGAAGTTCAAGAATGGACAACAGGAAGCGGCAAAAATCTATGTAAATCTCCTTGTGCCGCTGCATGATGAGGTGGAGGATGAGGAAAGGCAGACGCGGGGCACATGCATGATGTTCTACTACTCAAAGGAACGAAGGAATTAGAGCGGGCTCTCGGATGATGTCGTTGCTGTAGAGCTTACCTGAATTGGAATAAGCGCCCGTCCCGCAATGGGTCACGGTGATAATATGACAGTTGTTGAGCTCGATCTTGGTGCATCGGCCGAAGATTGAGGAACCCTCCATTTCGGGAATAATGTCGGCTTGGCTTGTCCTAATCAAAACCGAAGGGTGAGGACAACGTTGTAGCCACAGCATGTAGAGTACTACCCCCCAGACTCACACTGTAGTGTGTTATTCGAGAATGAGTAGAGAGGGGATGTTGATGGATAACGAAGCTCCTTGACTCTTTCTATACATGCGCTTCAAAAAGGCTTTACAGCGACTTGATGACCATGATTTCACTTGAAGTCCTTCAGGTGTCTCGGAGAGAGATCCATCGCGTTGGATAAGGTAAGCCCTACGCGCCTACTGAAGCGCTGAAAACGGGATCATGGGCCATCACGAAATCAAGCCTGCGCTGCTTACGTGAATCGCATCCAGAGGCATCGTGCGCGTGAGCCCACCACGTCTGACAGCGCAGTTGGTGGCAGATAGTGTGCTCCCGAGATGGGGAGCCATCCTTCTGTTCGGGATATTGTTGTCGTCAAAGTTTACCGTGCGCCAAATGAGGACGGGGTGCCGGTGTTTGGTTCCAGAGCTGTAAACCAATACCGCAGCACCGCCAACAACCCTCTTCTTCCTGTTTAGGCTTGTCAGATGTTATCCTTCTGGTAGCTTGAGTACTTTCTCCCCAGAGCTTTTATTTGATCTGGAAGGGGACGAAGATGGGAGGCCCATGAGATTATTGACGGGAAACAAGTCCTTGTCCCAAACAGGAATCCTACCCCTTCTCAGATGTGTTGGCGAGGAGTAGACAAATGCATTAAGAATCAAATGCGAAATTGGGTACATAAAGCGTGACTATCAGTAAGGTAGAGTATGTCTAGGGTCTAATGTAGATAAAGGATGTCTAGAGTTAGGTACTAAGGTAGATTGATCAAGTAAACGTAGAAGTGGGAAATAAAACAGGTAAAATAAAATAAAAATAAACAAATCTATGGCTCGAACTGCGAGCTGCGAGAAATGCTAGGTCCCAAGATGTGCGATGCTTCGATGCGAGAGCAAAAATCGACCGTAGATCGACCCTTACGCGCGTGTGCGCCGAATATACAGTATCGTCTCCTCAACGGCATGAGAACTCCCCCGACAATACAAGAAAGTGCTCGGAGGTCCCCAGAGAACAAGGCATGCGATCGTCGCAACGACTGCAGCTGTCACTGCTGATTGCCAGCCTAAACCAGCAGGGTGATGGCATGTAGGGGGGTGGGAAGTGAGGGGATGTGCACCACTTGTGAATTTGCAGCGGTTAAGCACAATCCTTGCGCACCGGGCAAATATTGAAGGTGCTTCTATAGCAGGAGGAACGTTGCCTTCGCCAGGTTCGTGGTCGGGAACACTGACGTCTGCCAGGGAGATCGATTCATGGGTATCCACGTCACTGGTTGTTGTTGACGACTGTTCGTGCCTCTGACGATGTTCGGAATGACCAGCATCCCTAGAGGCATAACGGCCCTGCCTGTTCGACTGACCACTGCCAGGAGGAGGGGGAAGGATGGTGGGCTTGAGATGACGATGACAAGGATAGTGCTGTATCGCTGGGATTACCAGCGTCAACTGTATGAGAGGGAGGTTGCGACTTGGGTTTTGCATAACCCCGGACATTAAAATGATAAATGACTGAGGCCTCCCTTACTGGTGACGCGAAGGGAACCGCGGTAGCTAACAAGCTGGATTCAACAGCCCCGAAAACTTTCTGTACAATCGTAATGCGGTTGAGGTCTGTGTATGGTCAGTCAGGGGCGTCTACAAGGCAAGTATAGGAGATTTCGAACCTTCGCTTTCACAAAGCACAGGCCACAATGAAGGGACAAGGTCGCAGATGTAAACGTGCTGACCAGCTGCAGTAGGGAGAGGGGAGGTCATACGGAGCACCGTTCGTTCTTGATGAACAAGAGCGTTGTCCCTGTAGACTGTCCAAGTAGTTTCCTCAGACAGTGGGGAGGGTGACACCAACTCAACAAAGTTGGAGAACGATGAAAGAGATGACCATGGAGATTGATAGGCAGGTGGCAATGCACCAGACGGACGGCGAGAAAGAGGCATGACATAGAGATCGTGGGGACCGACTATCTCGTTTGGATTCAAGTACACCTGAGGAGTCGAGGTAGGTGCTCCCTGACTGGGGCACTCGAGCTGGACATAGATGGCCATGGACTCTTCCAGCGGATGCGTCTCGCTGTTGAAGCGCTGACGACTGCTAAACGAAAGGTCCGAAGGGGTCTCAGCCTTGCATTCCAACCCCTGGGAACCAGTAGTGACAATACTGGATGCTGTAAAAGGTTGTTAGCGTTAACGTCGGGCCTCGTGTATGTCAGTTTGCTTACATCGAGCGTCTTTGCAGGCATCCCGAAGTTGCTGGAGTCGGCTGGCGACTTGCCTCGCAGTACGAGTTTTGCCCACCTTCTCAAGGATATAGTCGGCAATGAACCGATCGCGCATGGGGTATCGAACAGCATTTTCCGTTGTCGTGGGAGGTGCCTCCATCTTGCGGTACTCTTCGAGAGCTAAAGAGGTGAACTGGTCGGCAAACTCAAGGCTGATCGAACGAAACTCGGGCTCACCTTCAATCAACGCGCCATCGAGAGCAGGTGGCCATAGGGCCTCTGACATTCCCTTCCGAGTCGATGCCTTCCAACTGCGGGGACCAGTCGATGCCACCTGAGCTGAAGCAGCACAGGTAAGTGTGTGATAAATACGCGATCGAAAGCAGAGCATACCAGCATCCCAACTCTTCCGGCCTTCAGAAGGGGAACATGAGAGGTCGTTGACAACGGTCGCTGCCATCGTGATACGCTTTTGCTCTGCGTGGGTGGGGGGAAGAATACTTGCTTAGAATGGCACCGGGTTGTGCGATGAGGTTGTCCATGGCCATGGGTAGTATATATATACCTTTGTCGCGGATGGCACCAAAGGGCAGGCGTTCCGTCTTCGGGCGTTCGCTGAAGATTGGCCTTCTAAGTGAAACCACCTACTATCCCCTTTTGAGACATAGCATGAGCACACAGCGTGCCCTGGGAGTCCCAGGCCATCAGCAAATTAGCAAATCGCTTTCCGCTTTTCCGCTTTCGTAAGCCAAGAGGCCAACGAAGAAAATGGCCTCTGGAAGGTCTCCTTCTGAGTAAATGGTTCTGAAAGTGGTGCAAAGCCTTCTCTACCTATCACATCAATAGTACGCTCAGTAAAGAGCCCAAAAGTCAACGCCTGAATTAATTATGAACCTTCTATTAAATCCTGCTTTTTGATCCAAAAACTCCAGCTTTCCGCGCCTGCCGCTTTGCCGCTTGACCCAGCTTGGCCCAGCTGGTGCTTGCGGAAACTCGAGACGCTGGTCAACCCTTCTTTCAACATCGATTTTGTAGCAATCCTTGATTTAAGTAAGTAGCCTACTTCAAAGCATGGCAAGAAACCCCAAGGAAAGCGTTAATGTGCGTCCATTGGTACAGTACCACCAGCTGCAACAGAGACGAGTCTTCCTGAACATGAACAGGGGTGGAGATGTAATGAAATGGATCAGTAGCCGCCACGATATCTCAATCTCGCAACGCTCATTTGTGAGCAAAAAGTCCGGTGAGGGCGTCAATTGACGATGACTGGACCCGTCCCGCAGTCCCGAAGGCTATTTTAAACCCCCTCCAGACCCTGCAACACGCACCATCATCGTGGCCTCGACAATCTCTTCTCCATTCGTCATATGATCATTGCTATTGTTGCGGTTCTGTTATTTTCTGGGCTCACCCGGTAGTGGGACGAAGAAAGCAATGGCGCTCGGATGTGTTGCCGAAGCACGTAGCGTTGACTCGCTTCCTCCAACCACTGGTGACACTTAGATTCCCATAGCCGGACTGAAGGAGCGCTCGAGGTCCGGATCATAGCGTTCTCCCAGATGTATTGAGTAGCTGTTACTGACAGGTAAAATTTCTGCAGGAGAGACCCCTGGCGGCAGCTGGGCAAGTTGACATCTTGCGTACACTCCTGGACGAGCATTGCTTGCAAGCTGAACTTCGCTTCCTGGGGAACACCTGGCAACAAATCAGGAAGGCCATTTTCGATCTGAATGACCCCCGTTCTAGTGGGTGGTCCTTGAGTGAGACTCGACCCGGGTTATTACCAGTTATCGCAGTTTCGCAGCTTAAGAACGAACCGATCTAGTTGGTTTTGGTCTTTGAACGGTGCGATCTGGCCACGGAACAAGTTACACACAAACATGATCCGGAATAGTAGAGGTGTTACCAGCGCCAGCTGCGCCATACCACGGGAGATCTCGTTCTTGCTGCATGAATACTCGCGCGGATGAAGCTACGAATTTAGTAAAGGATGGCGTGTGAAAGGTTCAGAAGAAGAGGGTCTAACTGTCATTAGAGTGTCCCGATTGGCATGTCGCCCACCCCGAGGACTAAAAATTCAATGGCTCTGGGAATTTGGAAGGGCCTCGTGCTGAAATATGGCTAGCGGCACCTCATCGTTACATACATCGCGACGAAATGGAGCCGCATCTCGACAGGTGGGAAAGTGAATAGATACTGCCCATGGCAAGTTTGCCTTGACTCCGATAGTCTACGCAGACACCATGTCATCATAAGTATTAGAAGTAGAATGAAGGCTGTAGACAACATTACTGCCGGCCGCCGGCTTGCAGCAATCGGGAAAACTCCGAATCGGGTTTGCATATCCACGGCGCTTGAGTGGACAGCAGGAGGTGGCAAAAGTCCATCTGAATCATGGTCGCGTACAACTGCTTGCTGACGTGGAGGAGGATGTACATTCACTGAGACTGGGTGGCCTAGGGAGGTCTTACTATGTTGTAATACAGCTTGATTAAAGTATGGAAAGTCTCGGAGAGTGAGGTCTTGACTTTTGCATTCAGCTCGTCGCCATCCCAACTCCAGACCTCCTGGGTTTGCCTCGAAAGCGAACACGAGGCCTTGCTCTTCACCTCCTCGTCCCCTGCATTGGGGAACCTAATCTTAGTCGCCGACTTCCATTCTACTTCGTGCGTAAAGAGGACAGCAGAAATGTGTTTCGGTACTACTATCTTGTTGATGGTGAGGATAGTAGCTCAACCTTTCAGGGCTCTCGAGGTCAATGGGGATCAGGGAAATAACCCTAGTAGCCCTTCTCATCTGTGCTGGTAAGCTGAGTAAACGGGTACACTAGAACTACATCTCGAAGGCTAGAGCAGTGATGGGTACTTATAAGTCAAATACAGTATAACTGGAAGTTGGTAGATAAGTTAAATCAATGTGGTATAAGTTAGCAAAAATAAAAATGAACAACCTAATGTAAGGTATGGGGTGAGCATCAAGCTCTGAGAATGTGCTGGAATTGCTGTGGAAGATCCAATGGTGCACAATGGGCTCAGTCCGAGAGGGAAAGCCTGCACTTAAGCACGTGTTCGCCGAATGTACAGTATTGTCTCCTCGACGGCGTGAGGAGTCCCCCTACAATACAGGAAAGTGCTGGACTGTCCCCAGAGAACGAGGCATGCCATTGTTGTGAGGATTGTGGCTAACACTGCCAACTGCCAGCCTGGACAGGCAGAGAGATGGCGGGCGGAGTGACAGCATGTAGGGGGACAGCAAGAAAGGAGGTGGCCAGTAGGGGGAGGGCCGGATGGAGCGTGCTCCTGCAAGGATGCACTTGCGCTTGGATGAGTGGTAGCAGGTGGTGAAAGGTCAGTGGCTTCTTGAACTACAGCCGAGGGTGAACTTGGAATACCAGACCGTGGGACATCAGAGCTGACAGCTGTGAGGGAAGAACGAAGTAGGGTCAGTTTTGGCGCTTTTACACGAGGGGGAGGAGCATGAGACGTACCTGGATGAGCGCTCACTGCACCACTTATGATTTTGCAATGTTGAAGCACGACCTTTGCGCACCGCAAGAATATTGAAGGACCATCCATAGTAAGAGGAAGGTTACGTTCGCCAGAGTCGGGGTTGGAAACACTGTCGACAGGGAGACTCGAAAGGGGAGTCGGTGCATGGCTATGCGTGTCGTCGGTTGCCGTCGACGACGCTTCATGCACCTGGTGATGTTCGGAATTACCAGAACCCCGATAGTCGAAAGAGTCCTGCCTGTTCGACGACCAGTACTTGCCCCCCTGCAAGCTTGAGCCATGGGCAGGCAAGGAGGAACTCGAAAGATTATGAACCTGGAACGATGTCAATGAGGATGATGTCGCATTGCTTGGAATACCGGTGTCAACAGGTCGCAGCTTGAACTTCGGGTAATTTGGGAGATTAAAGTGGTAAACGATCGATGCCGATCTCACTGGTGACGCGTAGTGATCAGCAGTGGCAAGCCTTTTGCACAATGGTTATGGAGTTAGGATCTGTGGAAAAGTTAGCCAGAGGCGTCTTGAAGGGATCGTACTAGAAGTCCATACCTTCGCTGTCGCAGAGCGTTCGCCATAACGAAGGAACCAGGTCGCAGACATACCCCAGTCGACCTGCTGCGGGGGAGGTCATACGAATTACAGTTCGCTCTTGGTGCATAAAAGTTTTGTCCTTGTAGACTGTCCATGTAGTTTCCTCTGAGAGAGGGAAGGGCGATACCAACTCAACAACGCTGGAGAAGGACGAAAGGGTCAACGATGGAGTTGAAGAGACAGGTGGCAAGGGACAATGAGAGGCGGGCATGAGATAGAGATAGTAGGGAGTGTCCACGTCGTTTGGCTTCAGGTGCACCTGAGGAGTCAAAGCAGGGACGCCGCGCTGCTCGCTTGGGCACTCGAGCTGGACATGAATGGCCACGGTCTCTTCTGGCGGGGGTGTTGGGTTGTTGGAGAGCTGACGGCCACCTAACCATGGGGTCGGTGGAGTTTCAGGCTTGCCAAGAAGGCTGGAGACTGAATGAAAGGTGTTAGCCTCGATATCAGGGCTAAGGTATGATAATCTACTCACGATGGCCGTCCTTGCAGCTATCCCGAAGCTACTGGAGTCGGCTGCTGACTTGCGTCGCAGTGCAAGTTTTACCCTTCTTCTCAAGGATGTAGTCGGAGATATAGCGATCTCGCGTGGTGTGCCTCTCGCCGTTTTCGCTCGTTGTCGGAGGTGCCTCCATCTTGCGGTACTCTTCGAGAGCTACAGGCGCGGTTTTGTCAGTAAACTTGACAATCAACACGCTATCGAGAGCAAGTGGCCATATGGCCTCTGACATTCCCTTCAACGTCTTCCAACTGCGGGAACCGGTCGCTACCACCTGGGCTGGAGCAGCAAGGTAAGTACACGATAGATAAAGGATCCAAAGCAGAGCATACCAGCATCCCTCTGGCTTTCAGAAGCGGAACATGGAAGATCGTTTACAAACGGTCGCTTCCATTGCGGTATGCTTTTGCTCTGCGTGGGTTTGCGGCAGGGGAGTTGCTCAGAGCGGCGGCGGACTGTATGGCGAGGTCGCCCATTGTTATTATATGCCGTTGTTGCTGATGACACGTTTCTTGCGCATGGAGGCTTTGGTGAAGGCAGAACGCTGAACTCCTTCCCGATTAGTCTCTCTTTGG
Organism: Coprinopsis sp. MPI-PUGE-AT-0042; assembly: GCA_020736565.1. Classification (NCBI taxonomy): domain Eukaryota; kingdom Fungi; phylum Basidiomycota; class Agaricomycetes; order Agaricales; family Psathyrellaceae; genus Coprinopsis; species Coprinopsis sp. MPI-PUGE-AT-0042. Next base: position 88,822 of record JAHBOF010000159.1, on the reverse strand, counting down.
TCTCTCCGTACAGCATGCTTTTCCCATACAACAATACCTATGGCTTCCGGGCAGGCTGGTGTCTGTTGGGCAAGGCATGTCTGGCGCGTGTCTCTAGACCGCTCACTCACTTGTCTGTGCACTACTGTGAAAAGACGTCTTGGCTCAAGCTCTCAAAATCTCAAGCCTCAATGCTCTTTCCCCAGAATAATTCTACTGGTGTGCGGAAATGCCAGAACTCCTAAGATATAGACCCCATCGGCCATTCCCGCAACATCGATTTCGTAGCACGTAGATAATATGCCGGCAGAATAGAATTTACAGAAACATGGCAAGAAAACTCGACGGAAAGTGCAACTAAACGCAAGCGCCCATTGGTACCACTGTGCGATGCACGGAAAATGGGACTCGGCCCGTGTATCCAAAGCGTAAACAACCTAGCGGCATCCACCAGGAACGTGTTCGTACTTTCCGTTGCTGGATGGACGGAGACGGACAAGTAATGAAGCGAATGAGCACTGGCAGCAAGGCGAGCCAACTGCCAAGCTCGAGCCTGGCCCCTCGATCTTCACTGCTCGCGTGGGCAATATTAATCAATGACTGTGGGACCTACTTCTACAACGTGTTGTCATGCAAGAGGGTGTCATTATGGCTTCAAGAGTCGACAATCTTCTCTCTGTTCTATGATGATTCATTACGACTGTCGTGATTCTTTGTCTGCCAGTAAGGCATGGTGAATACACGACGTGTCGTCGCTGCGCGGCATTGACTTGCCTCTTCCAGCCGCGGACGCCGCTTTGAGCTTTAACTCCCGTAGTCAGCCCGAGGAATTGCTCGGGGTCTGGGTCACGGCGCTTTGCCGCCTCATAGTAGTAGTAGACTTTGACAGTTAGAAATTACACAGGAGAGACGCTGAAACACTTGAGGGGTCGACTTCTTATGGACAAGGTGGACCGTAACTGCTTGCCAACTTCACTTGACTTCCTAGCCATTAGCGAGGGGAACCCTCAGCAACAGCTGAGGAGGTTTATCTTCGATCTTGTCAATGGAATGATAGCGCGTACGTTCAGACTCGTATTCAAAGTTGGAAGAACCCCTCAAGAAGTCAGTACCCCGATCTAGTGGGTTGTGGTCTTTGAGTGCGATTCGACCCTGGAGCTATCCATGCACAAGCATGCTCTGGGAATGCTGAATGAACATTGGAACACTTGAAGGATAGCCGGTTACCGGTAAAAACGAAGGCACAGATTTTTTATTAGCCGGTGTGAACAAAAGAGCACTCTGGATCCATGCTTGCCACATGGCGGCCACGACTTAACTGCCATTAGAGCGTCCCATCCAGGTCGCCCGCCTCGGCTCGGACTCAATGCCACATGGAAGGCGCGCCATGGAGCTGAAGCAGGCTACTTGCCCGGTGTGTGGCGTTACTGGGACGAAATTGGGGCTCTCCTCTTCGCTTCAACTAGAGTTACATACTTTCAGCAGCAATTTTATATCAACTATCAGTAGCCAAAACATACCATAAATGATAGTACAAGAAGGAAGGCCGCTGCTGCTGTCAGGCCCATCGCCAAGGCTGGCCAGGCAGCGATTACAATCTCGAATGGACAGCAGCAAGTCTTAAGGATCTATTCGGGTCCCAAACTTTTCTATGATGGGGCGTAGGAGCTGAGATCCGGATAAGCAACCACAGAGGCTGGAGGCGCAGAAGGTGAATTTCGCCCCGTGAGAGCCTCGATGGGTCGAGTCTTGACTTTTGTTCTCAGATCGTTCAAGTTCCCATCCCAACTCCACACCTCGTCTGGGTTTCCCCTCGATGGCAAACATGAGGTCTTGCGCTTCGCCTGCAAGTAGGAACTCGTTCCCTGCACTTGGGAAACGAATCCTTGTCCTGCTTCCATCCCATTCCGCCAAGAGTCTAGCAGGAAAGTGGTTCAGTACCAATATGGTGAAGATAACCGGAACCTTTCCAGCTCTCAAGGCATGGGGGATCATGATCCTAGTCTTCTCGTCTGTGTTGGAAAGCTGGGTAAACGAGTACATCAGAAATACATCCCAAAAGTTGGAGCAGTGAAGGGCACTTGTACGTGAAGTACAGCGTACCTTGAGGTAGGTAGACGAATAGAGTCTATGTAGTAGATAGAATATCTCCTGATCTATGGGCGAGCTTCGAGCTCTGAGTAGGTGCCGGAATTGTTGTGGAATGACGTAGGCTGTGCAATGGGTTCGTTCCGTCGGTCCAAGAGGGAAAGCAGACCTAAGCACATGTTTGCCGAATGTACAGTATCGTCTCCTCGACGGCGTGAAAAGCCCCCTTACAGTACAAGAAGGTGCTTGGCTGCCCCCAGAGGACAAGCCATGTTATCGTTGCAAGGATTACGGTTAGTATCCCTGAACCGGCGGAGAGATGGCAAGAAGGGGTAGGAGGAGGCAGGAGTCGCGTCCCTGCCAGCATGCACCTGCGCTTGAATGACCAGCAGGAGGCGGCAAAAGGTCAGTGGCTTCTTGCACTGCAGCCGAAGGTGAGCATGGGGTATGAGAGGGTGGAATATCAGATTTGACAGCTATTCAAAGGGAAGAAAGAGGTAGAGAGTCAGACATGGTGTTTTTACACAAGACGGAGGAGCATACTGCGTACCTGGATGAGTGCCCACTGCACCACTTATGATTTTGCAGTGTTTAAGCGCGGCCTTGGCGCACCGCAAAAATAAGAATTGAAGAATCATCCACAGTAGGAGGAAGATCCTGTTCGTCAGAATCGTGATTGGGAAAAATGTTGAGAGGGATCGGTTCATGGCTATGCGGTTGTCGGTTGCCGCCGACGCCTCTTCGTGCACCTGATGATGTTCAGAACGACCAGAGTCCCGATAGGCGTATGCGCCCTGCCTGCTTGATGGTCTGTAGTTGCCCCTGAGAACTTGAGCCATAATCAGGCAAAGAGAATGTGAAAGCATGGCGGGCCTGTGATGACGTCGACGAGGATGGTGTTGCATCGCTGGGATTGCCGAGGAGTGGTATGTCGCAGCTTGAACTTCGCATTATCGGGGACATCAAAGTGCTAAACGATCGAGGCCGACCTTGCTGGCGACGTGTAGTGAACAGCGGTGGCCAATGGGCTGGTTTCACATGCCGAGCGAACTTCCTGAACAATGGTGATGTAGTTGGGATCTGTGGAAAGTTGGTCAGGGACGTCTAAAGAGCTCATCAGAGAAAATTGGGTACCTTCGCTTTCACAAGTATGGGCCACAGTGAAGGGACAAGGTCGCAGATACACGCGTCGACCCGCGGCAGGGGTGAGCATGCGAATGGCCGTTCGCTCTTGGTGAATACGAGTATGGCCCTTGTAGGCTGTCCAGGCAGTTTCTTCCGAGAGCGGGAAGGGCGACACCAGCTTGACGGTGCTAGAGAACAATGGCAGAGTTGAGCGCGGAGTTGGGCAAGCAGGCGGAAATGAACCAGACGAATAGCGAGAGATCGGTGTGAGGTAAAGAAAATAGGGAGTGTCCGCTTTGTTTGGTTTCAAGCGTACCTGAGGGGTCGAAGTGTGACTAGGTACTCCCTGACGCTCGCTTCGGCACTCGAGCTGGACGTGGATGACTATGCTCTCTGCTAGTAGGGGTGTCGGGCTGCTGGAGAGCTCGCGGTTACCCAACAGTGAGGTCGCAGGGGCTTCAGCCTTGTATTCTGGTTCCTGGAGGTTTGCCGAAAAGGCTGGAGACCGAGTGGAAAGAGTTGGCCTCAAACTTGGGTTTATGATAGATCGGTCCACTCACGACGATCTTCCTTGACAGTGTCCTGAAGCCATTGGATTCGGCTGCCAACTTGCTTCGCAGTGTAAGCCTTGCCCGTCTTCTCAAGGTAATTCGAAATGAATTGATCGCGAATAGGATATTGCACGCTGTACCTGCTTGTCGTCGGATCATGCTCCATCTTATGGTGCTTTTCGAGAGCTAAGGACGAGAACTGGTCGGTCCATGACACAAGTCAAGCAAATAGTCCTCACCTTCGATCAGTGTTCCTTCGATAGCAGGGGACCAAACGGCCTCTAGCTTGCCGTTCAAATCCTTCCAGCCATGATAATCAGTCGCTGCGACCTGAGCTGAAGACCATTTTGGTGAGCATACGATCAACGTGAGATCAAAGTCAGAGAACACCAGCGTTCTGGCGCTGGTGCCTTCAGAAAGGATGTATGAGAGGTCGTCCAAGGTCGAAATCGTAACACAAATGAACTGCTGAGCCTGCAACGACTCTGGAAACCGTTCGCCCTCCATTGCGGTATGCTTTAGCTCTGGGTGTATTGGTGGAGGGCCTGTTTGGCCAGTTGCCTTGGAGTAGATTGTGGTTGACGAGGTGGTCCATGGGCGGTTGACAGCGTTGTGGACCAAGCTCGGGAGTCGGAGGTTGGATTGATCGCTGTTAGGTCTGGATTGTTCCGATCAAACACATCAGCATCCACCTACCACGGCGCCATCGAAGCGAAGGTCAACATCCTTTTTCGGCTCTCTGCTTCGGCTAGGGATTGATGTGAGCAACTAAGTCGTCATGAACCTTCACTTAGATAATATCTGGAAAGGGTATTCATCACATTTCTAGGTGCGTTTACGGCCTTTCTCTGATGTCGCCACCGGAAACCGAGTCGTGGTGCGAGAAAGGAGGGGAAGGGAAAACTGGAAGACGATGAACCACTACCAAACCCACGAACAACGTCCAAGCAGTAGTCCACTCAAGAGCATGCAAGTAAAGCTAGTAGCCATTATGCAGGCAAAAGCGACAGCTCGACGATAGGATAGTTATACAAGATGATACCCTTCGCCTGGTCGCAGACAAGTCCGGAGCATTGACACTATTACCGATTTGAGCAAGATATCTACCACTGGCGGTAGATGGGAGCCAAGCCAGACTTTCCTATCCAGCAGAGAAGGGTTCCAAAGTGCCAAGTTCCGGTGATAGTAGGTACTATCGTCGGTTCGTTATGACACTGAACGAGGCCGAGGTACAATCTAGAACGCTGTTGTTAGATGTACACGGGAAGCGTGCTGCGAGCTTGAACCTCCCTTGAACAGAAGAGCCAGTGTGGCGCGGTTCAAAACGGACGGCAACGGCGACGACGACGGCCCAGGCACGCGTATACGTGGGGTTCTCGCAGGGGACCTCTTTGGAACCTCGTGCACAAACTTCATCAACAACGCAGGTCATGCTTGCAATGATGCTAGTCTGGCTTGCATGTTGCATAAAAAGGTGGGCTCTAAGGTCTAAGTTGTGACCATGTAGCCATAGATAACAGAACGAACGCTATAACTACTGATGGAAATACAATCAGGCTTATCGCTACCGCCCGCGATCCAGCGATCGCAAAAAGTCCGAATCGGGTCTGCACATTCCCGCCGCTCGAATGAACAGCAGGAGGCGGTAAAAGTCCACCTAAATTGTCCTGCACGGCGACATGATTGAGAGAAGTAGATGGGAAAGATGACCACGGTGCACGTGCATAGTGGTCTACTACTTGAGGAAGGGACGAGTTAGACCAGGCTTTTATACGTCACTGCTGTACATCCTACACACCTGAATGAGAATAAGCGCCCGTCGCGCAATTGGTGATATGGCAGTTATTGAGCTCGATCTTGGTGCAGCGTCCAAAGATTGAAGAGCCCTCCATTGTGTGGACGGTATTGACTTGATCTATTTGATTTGAAGCTAACAGAGAGGGCGTGGCTGTAGTGTGCAGGTGGCACTTGACACTTTCCGTCGGAGTATTGCTGGACAGCAGGCTGACAGGGCGCAGAAGGAAGGGAAACACGTCTCAAGACTTTATATAGGGTTTCACGCTAGCCAGCCTACCAAAACAGTCACCTTTCGAGGGAATCTAAGGATCGAGAGTCAAATACCATGGACTTTTAAAATGGTCCAGAGTTTCGAAGGAATCAAGTGAACCATCGCGAATCTTTGCAGGTCCACCTAGAAACAGTTCGACTTTCTGTTGTATCAGTGGTTACTTTCTCCGAGACGAGCCACAAACTCTTGATGTTTTCGCGTCCTTGGTGATTCTGTTAGCACATGATGCGAGAGTCGCACGGAGGGGACATGCTCTCGTCACTTTTTTAGGGTGTGCTTCAGCCACCAGGACCACATCTCGGGCCTCATGGCGTCCCCTGCTGCCTTATTCGGGCTTTAAAGGCAGTTTTCTCGTTGCCATCAAGTTGTGACCCTGTAGCTATGAGGTGTTATACGTCCATCTTGAAGCACCAGCGTGGTTAGTGATGAGGGAGTTATTCCAGAAGTTTCCTGTCACAAATTTCCGACGTGCAAGCATCGTGATGGTTGGGGGGTGGAGACGGGGAAGTCAAGGTAGACAAAGAAATTCCATACTTAGAAAGGTTAAACCAATATACATGAGTTGGGATAGCTATAGGACAGTACGGGTGATAGTGGATGCGGTAATTACATTGCGAGGTTGGCGCATTTGCAAAGTGAGCGTGAAAGGTCTGTGTTGAAAGATCCACGGAGCAATGACCGAAAAAGAGGATACTTAGTAGCATGAACTGCCCATAGAATTGTAAGAAAGAGTGTCGCGTCTGCCAAAAGCAGGCGGCGCGGATGACAGGCCGTTCATATCCCACTGGGTGGCTCTGGTCTCGGCGTAAAATCAACTGGGAAAAACATCGCCTCCAGTGTCGCCGTATTGGCCCCACCGTGAGTTATCGACGGCGTAGTGCCCACCTCCAAGAGAGTCAGTGGGATCAGTTGCCGTCGACGACGGTTCGTGTATCCAACGGTGCCCAGAGAGGCCAGTGTCCCGGTAGCCGTCAGAGTCCTGGCTGCTCGAGGGCCAGTAGCCGTCACCCTGCGAACACGTGTTATAGTCAGGGAATGAGGAACGGGTGTGGTGATGGGCCTGTGACGATGCCGACGAGGACGGGGTTGCGTAGCTAGGAAGACCAGTGTTGGCGGTATAGGAAGTGGTGGTAGGTCGCAGCTTGAGCTTTGTGTAATCCGGGACATTAAAGTGGTAAACAATGGAGGCCTCGCGCACTGGCGACGCAAGGTGAACCGCGTTGGCTAATGAGCTGGTTTCACGTTGCGTGGTATACGTCTCAGTATGCGTGTCGAGAGTACTGTAGAAAGGTAGCTCATATGATTGTCTTGTTGCCAGAAGAAAGCACCAGGCTTTCACCAAAGAACGAGGCATGCGACGAGTACAAAGATCCCAGCTATCGCTGCCGTGTGCCGACCTGGGGCGGTAGGAGGATCAACAGGTGGAGGGGAGGGGGAGAGAGAGGCGGTAGGTCGAGGTCGAGATCGCGCACGTCCCTGCACGCTTGTGCTTGAATAGGGAGCAGGGGGCCATAAACGGTCAGGAAATCCCTGTACTAAAACGGAGTGTGGTGGACGCGGGATGTAGGACCGGGGAGTATCAGAATCGACAGCTTTGAAAAGAGAAGAGAAAATGGGGTTTCAGGCAATGCTTATAGATGAGGGAGAGAAGCAAACTATGTACCTGGAGAAGGGCGAACATCCATCCGAATACGGCTGTTGTTGACTGCGATGTTTGTGGAATGCCCGAAAACTGAAGGTCCCCCCGTGGAGTGAGAATGGTTGTGTCTGCCATCATGAGGATCGGTAGCGCCATTGACAGGGAGATTCGAGAAAGGGAACGGTCGATGACCGTTCGTATCCCATTGGGTGGCTCTGGGTTCAGCGTAGAAGGAGTTTGGAGAGGCATCGCTCCCCACGTGGTCATCTTGCCTCCACGGTGAGCTATCAGCAGCGTACTGCCTGCTCCCTATAGACTGAGAGGGATTGACTACCGCCAAAGAAGGGTCGTGCATCCAACGATGTCCCGGATGGTACCCAGTGTCTTGGTAGCCGTACAAGCCCTGGCTGCTCGAAGGCCAGTAGCCGTGCCCCCTGCGAACTCGAGCCATAGTTAGGAACGGAGGAACGGGAAGGATGATAGGTTTGAGACGATGTCGACGAGAGTGGGGCTGGGTAGCTGGCGATAGCAGCGTAGGATGAGGTGGTGGGCCGTAACTCGTGTTTCGTGTAGTCGGGCACGTTAAATTGATAAACAATTGAGGCCTCCTTCACTGACAGCGAGCTCGAATCGCGAGCCGAGCGAACCTTCTGTACGATGGTAATGTTGTTGGGATCTGCGGAACCGTTAGCCTGAGGCGTCTCGGGTAATCATACATAATTCCTAACCTTCACTTTCGCAAAGCACTGGCCATAACGAGGGGATGAGATCACAGACGTATAGATGCCGACCCACTTCTGCAGGAAGGAGGGAGGCCATGCGAAGCTCTGTTCGCTCTTGGTGAACAAGAGCGTTGTCTCTATAGACCGACCAGGTAGTTTCCTCTGAGAGTGGAAAGGGCGACACCAGTTCGACAAAGCTAGAGAATGATGACAGAGTTGACGACGGTGTTGGGTGCGTAGGTGGCAATGGGTCAGACCAATGGCGAGAGATGGGCACGAGATAGAGATGATGGGGTGTATCCGTGTCGTTCGGCCTCAAGTGCACCTGAGGAGTCGAAGTAGGTCCTCCCTGAGGCTGACTTACGCACTCGAGCTGGACATGGATGACCATGGTCTCTTGCGGTGGGGGCGTTGAGCTGTTCGAGTGCTGGGAGGCGCCGAGAAGGCTTGATACTGAATGACGAGAGTTGACCTCTACACAAGGGTCAAGAGATGGTAATCGACTCACGACGACCGTCCTTGCGTGTGTCCCGAAGTTGTTGTAGTCGGATGCCAACCTGCTTCGCACTGCGAGTCTTGCCCGTTTTCTCCAAGATAAAGTCGGAGATAAATCTATTGCGCATGGGATATCGAACGCCATACTTGCTCGTCGTCGGGCGGGCCTCCATCTTGCGGTACTCTTCAAGAGCTGAGGATGTGAACTCGTTGGTGAACTTGACTCGAATCAAGCAAAGGCAAAGCTCACCTTCGATCAGCGCACCTTCGAGCGCAGGTGGCCATACAGCTTCTGGCTTTCCCTTCAACGTCTTCCAACTACGACGACCGGTCGCTGCCACTTGAGCTACACGCAATACGATGAGTACACGACGGATACGAGATCAAAAGTAGAACATACCAGCATCCCGAGTCTTCTGGCCTTCAGAAGGGGAATACGAGAGGTCGTCAACGGTCGACATCGTAACAAAAGTGATTTGTTGAGCCTGTGAGGACTCTGGAACACCTGGAAACCATTCGCCCTCCATTGTGGTATGCTCTAGCTCTTCGTGTATTGGCGGTAGAGGTAGACCTGTTGGGCAAGGTGCCTTGGAGTGGAAGTATGAGGCTGAGGAAGTTGTCCATGGCTATTATATAGCCAAGTTGTTTGCTGAAGATTTCCTCGACCAAGGGCTTTGTCAAGGTTGAGCAGTTAACGTTAGAGTTGTGGACCAAGATCTAGGGGTGGATATTTCTGGATTCTTCCATTTTTCGAATCACAGATTAAAAGTTCCGCAGCAGATCAAGCGAACCAGTGCCAGATTCGGAGTCGAACCAGTGCCGCCGCATAGCTTTCTCAACCTCGTTGCCTCTTCAGAGGAGCAGCTGAGAACCCGGAATACCAATTTGAAAACGACTGAGCAATCGAAGAGTTTGTCATGTTAATTGAATTTGTTTCCGCTGTCGAGGCCAGTATCTTCTCGTTTTATCTCGACGACTTTGGAGAGCGAGCCCGAGGAACCATCAAACCCGCACGAACAATGTTCACGAAGTGATGAATTCGAGTGTCTGCGTAGAGAGGCAGGCGCTAAGGTAGCGGACATTGACAAGCGGCGGACGTCACGGGGCATTTCCTTTTTTGGCATTTGGACCACTCGAAGACGATTTGCGAGAGAGGCACAGATATATCGAAAAATGTGGCTCAATAGCGATGTATATATAGTCTGTCAGCACCTTCATGTAGCACCGCTAAGCGATTGGACAACCGGGTGATTTATTATCTTAATATCTTGTATTTACATACCCCCAATAATGTTGTCGCTTCGACGAGCATCGTCCAGCGCGTCTGGAGACATGGGACTCTATGAAAAGGTGGTTTAATTTACTTGAAACGGTTATATGAGCACTGGTGTATACTTTGGCTTGTCCTGCCCACAAAATCTAACCTCCAAGACGTCTGTACCAGGCCGTACCAGTGAATGAGCAGTCTTATATGAGAGAACTGCTTGAAACATTCAGCGAAACACGCAGAATCACTTCAAGTGTGATTGAGTACCATTTCATTAAGTTTTATGTCTCCAGACCTGCTGGGAGTTGCTCGTCGAAGCGACAACATTATTGGGGGGTATTTAAATACAAGATATTAAGATAATAAATCACCCGGTTGTCCAATCGCTTAGCGGTGCTACATGAAGGTGCTGACAGACTATATATACATCGCTATTGAGCCACATTTTTCGATATATCTGTGCCTCTCTCGCAAATCGTCTTCGAGTGGTCCAAATGCCAAAAAAGGAAATGCCCCGTGACGTCCGCCGCTTGTCAATGTCCGCTACCTTATATTGCATACCATTCAAGCCAAAGCGACAGTGCCAACGAAGGTCTATACGAGATCCCCGTTTCTTCCCTATCGCAAACAGCAGTTAAGGTCCGGACCATTGCCACTATGTCCCATTTGAGAAATATATCTACCGCTGGAGGTAGGAGAGCACCAGGCCAAGGGTCATGAGATCGCCCTCCGACTTTCCCATCCAGTGCTTGTTGACCTTGGTAGCCGCCCAGCGAGCTCGAAGCCGCCCGACACAAACGGGGCCTCGATCAAAATGGACCTACTAGCCTTCTGGCTGTAAAATATATTGCTTCGTTAGTTGAAAATTTGCAGGTAGGAGAAAGGAAACCCGCGCAGAGAAGGCTTCCAAGTTGTCAAGCTCCGATGGCAGGAGGTCTTATCGTCTAGTTGTTACGACACTAAACAAGGCCGAGGTGGTAAATGAAGTTTCTTCAGAGGCGGGCATAAGGAAGGCCTTCTCTTTTGTCACCAGCCACCTGGTCTACCTTTACCTGTCACTTGGTTCCTACAGACACCGTCTCCTTAGCCCCATTTGCCCAGAAATACTTTTGGGTTCGCACTACTGGGTCAACGGCGAACAACCGGCAGAGCACCCTGATGCGCTCTTATCTCCCAGACGGGACCGAAGCTGTGTGCAAGTGCAGGGCACTCACCCACTGGCAAGGTTAGGATTATCCAATCACACTAAGGAAATAGGTACAACATATCGCGATCGTCTCGCCTCTGGAATATGTTGGTATGCAGCGAGGTTAAACCTCTCCAACAGAGGTGTGGCGTAAATCAAAATACGTGGCAACGTCAACATGCTTTCACCTGAGCTTCTGGCAAGGGATCTCTTCGACTGGATGTCGCTGAACTCTTGGGGGAAGACGGGCGCTTAATTGTTGTTTAGGGCACGAGCAGAGGGTGGCAGAAAGTGATCGAACCAGACAAGGGGAACCTTGAAGATACTAAAATAAGGGCTGAACCTTTCAAAGTGACTAACCAATGGCTGCCCTATGTCAGCCTCTGATTCTTGCCTTGACCTATGTATGCCGAAAATAACTAGAGGTATTAGACCGGGGATGGAAGCATACGTCAGATCAGACGTGAAACCCGCCACTGGCAGACGTAAAGTGAACCAGCAAGCAGTGCATACTATTCTACAAGGGGTATCGCAGTACACAGGCTTGAAGTCTCGGTAGACGGGTTTTTTCATTCACATGTCGGGCGATGGGAGTTTGGGAAAGCTTGAATGGCCAGCCACTTTGGGATTGAACCAGTCAACCCTGATATTGGGATGCCATCAGATAAGTACCATTTCCCCGAAGCTTTAATTACCCGCGGGAAGGGCCTCGTGCTCAAACTTCATCAGCCATGAAGTACTGTATGTACCTGCTTGCGATGATGCTAGTCCATACATATTAAATAACAATGTGGGCACTAAGGTACAGGTCGTGACCATGTAGGTATAGATAACATCTTTGGCGACAGGGCATGCGGAGTCACCCACTTGAACCAATGAGTAGTTATAGGTTCCTGGCGCATTGCCGGCGGCCAACGCTCTCGAGACAGCTGCGCTTGATGCCTTGATGTTATTTATGTTTTGCCGCGATCCTACATTCCTTATCGCGCTGGCCGTCCTTCCGAACGTGTTGTAGAGCACATTGGACTTGTATCATTCGGACTATACTTATTAAATTTCTACGCGTTGGCTATTTCGGAACCCCAAAAACCTCATGGCCAGACACAGACAGCCCCCGGTTCTTTCGGCACATCACCGTTAGGTGTGAATACGTCTTCAGGATCCGTCACACATTCTCCAGAACGACAATCAGTGCTACTAATATAGTCTAAGTTGATCGGACGGGGGCAACAAAGAGTTATGTGTCGTCTGGAAAAGAAGCAATTCTTAGCCAGTGACATGGGTTTGGTCATAACAGGCGAAAAGATGGTATCTGTGAGGCCGATTCAGGAGATCACGATTCGCGATGAATCTGACGCAGAATTAGCGATGCGGGTACTTGAAAATATCATCGCAAGGGGAGAGGCGACTCCGTTTCGTTCGTTGGGAGGTCCTGGTGGAGGGGTTAGAAGTGTCATAAATCAATGGAGGAGCGTCCCTTACACGAAACATAACGCTGAGTCGCTGGCCGATAGGTGGTACTGTGTTCTGACGACGCAGGATGGAATATTTGTAGGTGTAGCGCGCAGTGTCCCTATCGAAAGCTGTGATATATGCGCCGGTTACTGAGCCCTTGTCATGTGTTGACGGTGTCTAGGGTTGACAACCGCCAGCACCACAAACTCTATGCATATACTGGTCAGAGCGATACTGACGGAAACCCCTGATATACATATATCGTCTTACGTGCCAGCTCTGGGCCCCCATTATCTGCACTGTGATGCAATGCACCACCTAACTCGAACTCCTTCCCGTATTGATCACGCAGCAGGACGTGTCCGTCAATTAGGAACCCGAATTGAAGTGCTTTACCGCGGTTTGTGTAGGAATATTCGGCTGTACATATCGATATTATTCAAACGCATGACAACTCAGTGCGAAGTGCCGCTGATGCACAAGTACCGCTCATTGGTCAATGTCTTGGGTCGGGCCTTGTTGATACGGTGTCCTACTGTGGCGTGCTGCCAGGGAATTGAGCATCTATCGATATCCATCTACAGGACGCCGTGTTCACTACTCAGACTGAGTCCGTTGGAGTCCTTCAAGGAAATGATATGCAGAACAAGGGGAACGAAAATGTGCAGCTAATTTACATATGCAAGGGTACAACCAAAAACTCCATCCATCCTCCCCACTACGAAGCGAAAGCTTGAAAATCTATAACCTAAGGTCCCTCACCACCCAAATCACGCCGAAAACCCCGTCAAAATCTTCCTAATCCCCTCCTTCTGCGCCGCCGACAAGTTCGTCGGAAACTCGACCTCCCACCGTACCTTCAAATCCCCCTTCTTCTTCACCTCTCCATCTTTCCTTATTGGCATCCCCTCCCCAATGACTATACTCTCCTGGCCTGGCTTGACGATCCCAGATGGTACAGGTACTTGAACTTTTCGTCCGTCTAGTAGATCGACGACCTTCTTCCCAGTGTTGGGTGCGGAGGATGGAGGCCCTGTGAGAGCATCGACGAGCGGAATCTTGACTTTTGCGATGAGGTCGTTCCCGTCCCGACTCCATACCTCGTCTGGTTTCTCCTCCACGACGAACACGAGGTCTTGCGCTTCACCTGTCGGTGGGACCTCGTTCCCTGCATGTGGGAAACGAATCTTCGTCCCCGATTTCCATCCTGGATGGATCTGGATTTCCAAGACCTTGTCCTCCGTCGTCCCATTCAACAGTTTACGCCCGACTTTTAGGTGTTTTGTCGTCCCGTTGTACAAGTCTTTCAGCGAGACTTTGAGGGGTTTTGTGATTTCAGAGGGTGGCGAGGAGGGCGTCGAGTTTGAGCGTGTGGGATGGGGACGAGAGCCTCCGCGTGAGGATCGGGGCATGGCGCCTGGCATACCACTGGAGCTAAATTGAGTGGAATAGCTGTCCATGTCGTCGTCGGAGTCAAAGGAGGTATGGGTGTACATCCCGCCACCGCCTCCTCCTCCTCCTCGTTTGGGTCCTCCTCCACGGCCCATCCCTCCTAGACCACTCATACCAAATATCCCTGATGCTCCGAATATGTCTCTGTTTGAGTTGTTAGCATTCGTGTATACGACGAAGAGAAGAAAGAGAGAACACGCACTCGAAGATCTTGTTAGGATCCGTAGGATTGAAACCCCCTCCACCTCCCATCCCCCCAAAACTCGCTCCCCCACTTCCCATATTCCCAAACGTTCCGCCCCCACCAGGTCCAGTCGAGAACGTAAACGTCTGCGCACCCCCAGGCCCTGTACTACTGGTTGCACCAGGGAACCCACTGAACCCACTAAACCCACTCATCCCCGGCGCTCCTCTCCCAAACCCAGACGTCGGTCCACCAGCTGAAGAAGGCTGAGGTTTGCCTTTGAGACCCTCTTCTCCAAATTGGTCGTAGATCGTTCGTTTTTGTTTATCGTTGAGCACTTCGAATGCTTCAGAGACCTCTTTGAATTTGGTAGTTGCTTCTTCAGAGTTGCTGTTTCGGTCTGGATGCCATTTCAATGCCTATTCAAGGATTGCTGTTAGTCAACGAGGTTCAGAGAGAGCAAGGAAGGAGACAGACATACCATCTTCTTGTAGGCCTTTTTGATTTCCTCTTCCGTGGCACTCCTGCCTACGCCGAGGAGCTTGTAATAGTCTTTGCCCATGTTGTTGTGGTTGTGGTAGAGGTCGAAGAAGAAAGTTGACAGAAGCTATGAAACAGCTTTTCGTTTTTGATATAGACGTTTCCTCCATCTCGTATCGCCTAGTCCCTTCTAGCATAGTCCGTGGGGTGATGTCATACAATTCCGGAACGTGCCGGTCCGAGAGTACCGTGGGACCAACATACCAGCCTGGTGGTCCGGAACTTTGTCTTCGACCTCGACCTCGACGACGACGAGGTGCTGCTGCTCATCGACCATGTCGGCCAAAACACCCCTCCTCAACACCAACACCAACAGCTACGCCAGCACCTCCAATGCACCCAACACTCCCACCTCACCTTCCACGCCCCTCAGCCCTGGAGAACACGGGGGCAGCCTTCGTGCACGTCTCCTCCAATCATGGGAAGGCGTCCTCACACCCTTCTCACCTTCCGCACTCGCCAGCCTTCCCAAAGTACGCAGACCGGCTAGGTACTTTCGAGCGGACAATATCCCTGAGGAGGTGCAAGAGGGTGGGGAGAGACCGGCTGTGAGGGATTATCATGCCATTCGTGATCTCCCGCCGAATGTGAGGATTCCAAAGAAGATTCCGACGAGTGTCAAGGTTGAGGGCAAGGTTTGGTTTGCTAATGAGCGAAGTGAGTGGTCGTTGTTCTTCTGTTTTTGGGAGGGAGGCTGATAGGGGTTTTGTAGCATGGGTGTCGTGGCTCAACCAAGCTATGATTCTGTCCGCACTTTCTATTGCGCTGTTCAATGCTTCAAAAGACTCTATTGCGAGGAGTTTCTCGATTGTGTATGCTATCATTAGCATTATAACACTCGTAAGCCATTCCTTCCCTCCAAGTCTTTGCATAACTCATTCCATTGCAGATTTACGGCTATGCGCTCTATCAACACCGTATCACCATGATAAGGCGGCGAGATCCAGGGCACTTCGGTATGTCTGTCTTTTCAGAATAGGGAGTGTATGTTCTGACCTATTCACCCATGTAGACGCCATCCTAGGCCCTATCCTCCTCAGCGCCGCCCTCTTCATAGCCATTCTCTCAAATTTCATCATGCGCGGTACGTATATCTCCTGTCTACCAAACGTACGCTGACTGTCGCACGTTCGTCTCTGCTCGCATTGTCTCCATGACGTCCCTATCTGCATCCGCTCTGATATATGAAATCGACTCCTACATCCAGTCCGAGATATGTGAGTCCTTCATGCGCTCTGGCAGTGAACGCAGACTGATGGATCGTCATAGGCAACGAAAAGAAATACCATTTCCCGGCGACGACCTCCTTTCGTTCCTTGCACCTACCAAGCCTGTCAACGCCTCTGTCGTCGCATCCGGATACAACTTCCAGGCTCCTTTCTAATGATACCACACCTCTATCGCGAACTTGTCGGAAGAAAAGTTGGTTGACGAGATGATTGGAACAGAACAACGCTGTGAATATCCCATACTGCACCCCCGAAATTTTGACATTGGAAGAGTCAGGAACGACCAATCCGCCACTCGCTCAAAGCTTTGACCTCTTTACCCTTGCACGTTTCTTTGTAAAACCATTTGTATTTTCACGAATGTCTGACAATTCATTGGCTCCTTTCGTCCGGAGACCCATCCAATCCTCAACACAACTTCATATTTCCATTTCTGTCTTAGGCGATGGTAACCTTGTTCTACAAGCGCGGCCAGGTAAGTCGAAACCTATTGAGATCATGCAGGAGGACGACTCGCCTTGTAGAATGCAACATAGCCCTCAATCTGCTTGGCACGGTCTGTGGTCGTGGAGGGGTAGTACCACGCTACGTCCTTGATTTCCTTTCCATCGACGTTGGCGTTGTAGTACGATGCTTCGCTGTTGGCGATAAATAAGATATCAGCATACCAGCCCAAGGTCGTGCACGATCCTAGACCAGGAGAGAAGAGATGACGCAGGACGAATGCTACTACTCACCCTTTCCAACCACAGGTCGTATGGGTACTCGAATCGCTAAACACGCTCTTGTCGATGGACGAAGGCGGGAAGTAGTGGTTTCCCTCGACTTGGATCGTCTCTGTCGATTCGGCGAGAGTTTTGTCGCCAATTGTAACTTTGACCATATTCGAGTGGTGCGGTGGAGTGGTGGTTAGAGTGTTGGGTGGCGGGTGTCTATATGAGAAGGAAGAGAGTGAAGAAAGAGTTGTGATGCAAGTCGAAAGGCTTTTAAGCACTGGTCGATCTCTTGCTGAGGAAGCATACCTGCTGATGAATACAGTGAATAGGGGCTAGTAGATTGTATGAGTGACGTCATTTCATTTGATGATCAGCTTTTGCCTCGAGTTGCATCGCCCTCCTTGTGCAGCTGCACTTGCGTTCGGTGAATTAAGGGACGATCAGTCGACTATATGGGCTATATCGACCCTTTGATCGGTCTAGACGTAGATGTGGTGTTGGGCCTCTCGATTCTTGACCATGGGACAGGCAATTGATGTACACCGATTTTGATTCCCCATTCGTGGTGGATGGGATGACATGGATGGCTTCACGCGTAGCTAGCTTCATCGAGCGATGCGTGAACGTGGGGTAAATGCTTTGCTCTCCCCCCTCCCATACAGTAGGAGCTGCAGCGTCCCCTTCGACACCCCAAACCATCGAAAATACCAGGCTCTTCAAGAACTCTTCAACGAGCGAGGGCCTACCAATAGGAGTGAACAGACGAGGAAGGAAGGTTATATGAAGTCGCGGTTTTATTTTATTTTTATTTCTTGACGAAGCTGTCGGCGGCGTAAACACAGGGTATCACGAAGATCGTGACCATATTCTCTATCAGGATAATGATCTCGTTTCGTCAACGTTGAAGGTGACAGGTTCCACTTTGCGTATACAAAGCAGCTATACGTCCTTGCTTGCTTCCTACACATGATCGATTGTTGTGAAGTAGCTGCAATGCGTTTTCCTCGTACCCTGCGTGAGTTGTTTTCTGCTTCGACCCTAACTACCAGGGCCACAGAAGAAACACGCGGCAATAACGTTGAGTTTTGCGCTCACCTCCTGTCGTCGTTCAACAACGCGAGTCTGTTTGAAGAGTCAAGTTACTAGCGGCACATATTGGTGGGTTTTTTCTTTTCTTTCTTTTTGCGCCCGCGAGCAACTCCGGCGCATAAGCGCTCACACCTAATCCCACGGCCCTTGTCGCAGCAACGCGGGCGCCAATCCTCGTCACACCAGTTCCATTCAGGGAAGTATGCCCCTGCTTCTTAAGTCTATATTTGAGGGTCATTTCATAGCCTGAGCCCTGTTTGAACCGCTTCGGAGGCGATGCTCGGATCAATTGAGTGCGTCCCCTGTCCCAAATGGGATGAGCTCAGAAGTACTTAACCTGCATCTGCTAACAAGCTTTTGGCAGCTTCCCGCCTTTCAGCTTCATCACCTATCGGATCTCAGGTATGTGCTCACTGTGGATGTTTTAACAGTTCACTAAAAGCAACGCCTCTGACGCCAGGCCAAGGCTTGACCTTGAACAAACTCACATATACACCCACCCTTCCGTTCACCTAAATCAGTATCAGACCCATCATCGCGAGCTAAAAGCAGCCATTTTGCTACGATGGAAGGTTCCTCTGTCTTTGGTGGATGCACAAAAATCCAACTGAACAACTGTCATATCACGAACTGTGGGGGTGCTTATTCCAACTCAGGTGAAACCTTTGCTATCTCGGATTCAAGTTGGCTATCCTGACCCGTCTTCCATTTCTATTCCCAAGCATTTCACTACCACCCCCAACCCTTTACTCTTCCGCCCTTGTCACCTAGAAGTCATGAACCAAAGGATGATGGAATCTTGCCACCTCCCGCCATCCATTCGGGCGGGATTGTGCAGGCCCGATTCGGACTTTTCCCAATTGCTTCAGGACGTCGCGTCGTCGCGGTAGCTCTAGTTGTAATCCTTATAGCAGGCTTCGTCCTATGGTAGTAACCGAAACCTCTCCTCAATTTATTTATTAATTTGTTATGTAGCTTCTCTTTCACTGTCTACGCTTTGGACTTTCTATTCCTCGATCTTCGCCTTTGAGGATGTTGTTTGCACACAAGAAGAAATTACGGACAAATCTCTCTTTTGCTCCCAACTTGTGAGTCGTATCCACATGTAACCAATGTAAAGTCATGGTGTATTTAGAGTGCAAAGTCTGGATCGTGTACGGCTCGAATGGGACCGGGAAGGTCACCACATACACGCCTGTAGCTAAGGGTTCGGCGTCGTTTGCACTGGCTGCGAGCATCCCGCCAGGCTCTTCGAAAAGGACGTGATGGGGCTTGCCGGACCCTTGAGTGAGTACAGGGTCCATAAAGATTTGCCTGTCATCAGAAGCAAGTTACTTTGACGGCTATCTTGGACAAATCTTGGATTCCATTTAGGGATCAGGTATGGCTTCCAGCCGAGAAGCAACGATAGTGGAAGAACTTACTATCTATAGGCGAACCTTCCTCTACGCAGCACGCGCGTCGCGCTGGTCACCGGTCACCGGTGAGATGCATTTGCTTCCTCAGATATCTGGCACGATAACGATCAGTTGATTAGATTCGTAGAAAGTCATGAGATGAGGCCCGAATCATGAATCCTTTGACCAAGATTGACATTCGGGGACCAGCCTGAGTAAACACCCAAGGGTTGTTGGCACATCGAGAGGGCCGGTGATGGTGACTGGGCTTGGAGGACTGGCAATACCCAAACATCAATGCCTTCCTCGAGTAGTAGCACTCGGACGCTTACATACTATTACAGTAGCTTTTTTCTATGCTGGCTCAGGGGATGCAATGATCCCATAGTGTCAAAGACCCCGAAGTTGAAGGTGTGGAATCTTTCTTTATCTCGCGCAACCGCCAGGGGTCACAGTATACTAGCCTATCCCGCTCGCTGACAAAGCATCACCGTCATCGTCGCGAACCATCGTCATCGTCGCGAAGCGAAGGGTGGTTGATGCCCACCCTTCGCTAATTATAGAACTTCATTTCAGTTTATCCATGAGCTGTATAAAGCCGTCTTTTGCGTCCCCCTCCCCTTCCCTTCATCAGGTTCCTCTTATTACACCTCGTTTTCTGGGTAAGTCTCCCTCCGTGGCACCTGAAGGATATGCCTATAATGCTAAGCGCTTGAACAGAAGAGATCAACGTTGCCCTTCACGCAATGGTTCCCATCAGTCGCAATGAAGACAACACATATCCCCACATAGCCTGCTCCTCCATCTTTAGTCGATGCGCAAAGATCGAACTTAACAATTGCCATATTACGAATTGCTCAGGCTCGCATACCTCAGGTGCAACATCGGCTCATCCTAATGTCCGTATTCCCGTTCTAATTTCCTAATTTTGTCTTTTCCGTTTGAATAGTAACCCATCATGTGCATCCCCCTTGGCCACCTATCTCGCCCATTCATATGTCTTTGCGAGACGATTCAGATGGACTTCTGCCATCTCCTGTTACACACTCGCGCGCGACTGTGCAGAACCGATTCGGACTTCCTTCCATCGCTCCAGGCCGTCGAGCGGCGGCTGTAGCTCTGATTGTAATGCTTGTGATACGCTTCGTTCTATGGTAATAAGCCAACCTTTCTCCACGCATGCGCATAACTGGGACTACCGTATCTCACAAGTTACGTTCGTTATTACCAAGCTTCCGCAGATTTTAGGTACCTTCGAGACGAGCCGTGCCTTCTATCCACCGGTCTTCCTTCGATCGTCATTTCGTATTCTATCCATCGTACGAAACCCGGGCCTAGGGCCAGCCCATGCCAGCCCATGCCAACGCTATGCCAGCCATAAAAGGCATGCCAGATTTGCGAACGGCTGCCAGGCGGTGCCAGATCCCATCTTTGATCTGGGGCGCCTATCTGGCATGGCCTGGTATGACAGTTGTCAGGTAGGTATGTGGGGTACCAAGGCCATACCAGACTGTGCTTCGGGGTATGGCCTGTTCTCATCGGTCCTTCATCTGCTGTCCCCGCCACGCCCTAATATCGAGTAAATGGATAAAATTAATCAATTATAGTATATACCGTACAAGAACTACAGGTTTTACAGTCTAAATCGGAAGCGCAAACACGGTCAGCGCGGTACCAACGCGCACAAGGCGCATAATAGGGAGCACCTCCATCAGAAAGTGGTCTCAGCGCACCGCCGTGACTGAGAATGTGATACCTATGTAGGCGTTAGCGCTATACGCAATGTCAAGAACTGTCATTACTTACAGATCCACCTTAGGCGCTTGCTTCTTCTGGCCACTTGTTGAGCTGAAACCTAAAAAGTGCGATGAGTGTGAGGACAAAAAGGTCGCAACGCGACTTACGTGTAAGTAGAAATACATCCCTAGTATTTTGAGTAAAGGCGGGATGACTTTCGTCACGTAAATGGTGTGGACGACAACGATCAGAGACAAAACAGACGCGTGTGGATAAAACAAGAAGGGGAAGACGTACATACAGTCTGCGAATGTTTTGAGTAAAGGCGGGTTGCCTCTCGTCGCTGAGGGACGGGGGCGGCGACGAGCATCTGGGCGGGGTCAGTGCAACAGGCCCAGCGAGTCGATAATGGAGGATACCGCTGGATCTTTAGGAGATCGCCATTGAAATCGCGTTGGATGTCAGCGTTGTCGTCGTCGTTGTCGTCGTTGAGCAGCGGCGAAGAGGATGGCTGAAGAGGGGGATGGACGTGGTGGGAGGGAAGAAAGATGTGAAGACGAAAAGACGCGTCGCGCGACTGGATTAAAGATTTTTCAAAGTCCGATGCCCTTGGCGCGCACGGGCGTCACAGGGTTGGATAGCTGCACATAGGCGGTGAGTCTCGATGCAGATTATTTCTAAGTCAAGACTGAACAAGCAGTACACCACTGACATGTTTGACGCCCAGGCGGCTGACAGCCTGGGGGATGCAAACCAGGACGGGTCAGCTGGTCATCACTTGGTCAAAGCACTTGACAGCCTGCAAGTAGGTGGATCGTGTATATGGCATAAATCTACCCTAATGAGAATATATGTAACTACCTTACACATATCTGAACATGCAGCACCAGCTCGACAAACCACAGGCCAGGTCCATGCCAGATTGATAACACTTGACCAGACGACTAACAGATCGGGATTCGCCGGCCAGCGCCTATACCAGGCTGGTGTTCGGGAATACCGCCATGCCAGATTGGTATTCCAGGTCCGGATCACGGGTTTCCTACGATGTCTCTACTTCAATATTTTTGGTGTACCTAAAGCGTAAGCCTGCAATTTCATTCTGGACAATAAACGGGGCGAGGGGGGTGGACGCGACGATTGGTGTACGGCTTGACCACATACAAATAGGGGCTCCGAAGAGGCGTTCTCCATCGCGTCTGTTGATACGGGATATGACCGAAGCATGAGGTAAATATTCCCAGATAAGTCGGCGCAGTAAGAAGTGAGGAGGACAGCCAGCAGCTTCAAGCGGAGCTTGAACCGTCTGTCTCAAAGATCATTTGACTTTCAGAAGGTGCAACCTCGCCCCATCCTGTATAGCTGTTCCGTCGCGACTCCGCGATTTCAGGGGCCGAAGGGCGATCATTTGTCCTTGTTTGGTCGCGATCCTCAATCACAAAACGCAAAATCGAGGTCGTTCCTTCACCTCCATCCGGAATCACTAATCTAACCTCGTGCCCTTCAATAGGCACTCAAATGGCACCTGCATAACAGACACATCACCGGCTCGTGTTTGCTTTTGGGGCATAGGAGGAGGATGAACAACCTCGCATGATCTCCCAAGCGCAAACATCTCCTTCGTTCGAACATGGTGGCAATGGGTAGACTGATACAGCGTTACGATCTTCTCCTGCTGCCGCTCGCAACTCGCACATCCCTCCTTCTCTCCTGCATCTCCGTTCAATCCCGCTCGCCCATAGAGGCTTCACCTCGAACAGGCACTAAAATGGCACTCAGAACAAAACAACGACTCGGGAGAGGCAGGCAAGAGGTTCAACCGAGTGTCCCTACCCTCAAGTGCGCATACCTCTCCTGCTATTTGTAAGCAGCGTCGATGGGTGCTAACGCTTTGATAGCGAGCTCCAACTTCAAACCTCCCCCGCTTGCAACTAGCCGACTCTCTTCCTTTCTTGTTCCCTCCCCTTCTGCTCACCCGCCCAACGTCTGACCTCTCGACGACCACTAAAATGGTACTCAACGCAAACAACCACTCGGAGAAAGTTATCGTCTGGAACCCAATCCGAAGAAATCGCCGAAGCATTCGAAGTCCTGGGCAACAAGCAGTAACGAACGATGCACGCCGGGTTTGGTGCGGACGCCCTCAACTGTCCCAGAAAGGACCGATTTCTGGCTCCGGCAAGTGAAATGAGTGGGACTGGTCGCCAGCTCGGCTGGTTCCTGTGTCTGGTGCGGCGCAGACGTCCGCTTTCTCGACTAGAGGACTGGTGGATTCTGCTTTTGAAAGACGGCAGGTGGAAGGCTCCATACTAACGGGATCTTAACAAGATCATAGGGTATGTACTCTTATCTTCTCATCGATATCGTGACGGGATGGTAGTGAACGAAACAAGAATATATCCGGCGCATTCGGGAGAAATGGGTCGAGGTTCAGGAGTCCCTCGACGAAGCGGCACGCACATTCGCTTCGTTGATTGCGACGCCATGGATATTTCCTGACTCAACTTCCGCCCTGGGGGTATGCTGGCCTAAATGCTTCGCAGCTCACCCCTCGGGCGATCCCATCCTCTCGCTCCAACCCAAACTGTCACCAGGCCTTTCCCTCTTCCCAAAATACAGAACACACGAACCGTGAACGTCTTACTCAACTACAGATCAGGTTCACGCATGCGGGCAATGGTCATGAGATCACTTCCGCAGGCGCACCGTAGCCCAGGACGTCAACGTCGCCGTCTTCGTCGAGACGCCAGACGAGATGCACGGTTGGGATCCGTTTGCACATTGAATGCTGTTCAGTCCGAGATACGTGAGTGCCCACAGTTTTTGGCGGTGAACGAAGTCTGATAGATCGCTATTAAGCGGCGAAAATAGATCCCATTCCCCAGTCGCTACCTCCTGGTGTGCCTGGCTCGTGCCAACACCGTCAGCGCCTCGGTCGCGCACAGATACAATTTTCAGGCTCCTTTCTAATGATACCACACCATCATCATATGCCTCGTTGGTGGGGAGGTTGGTAGACGAGATCCTTGGAACCCGATACTGTGGCGAATCACAATCTGCGTGCTGGAAACGATGACGCTGGAACGGCCGATAGCATACCCGTCGAGCGCGACACCACGCCCTTGTGACGTGCACGCTCTTGACGCAAGTGTCACTGAACGTAAGGGGCTCTACCTCGCCGGTGTCTTTACTTACCATACATCACATCAGTCACATCGATGCAAACCCTCACCGATTAAGCCATGGGACCAAGTGGGACCTCACTGAGTTCCCTTCGATCTGGACGGGTGATGACATCGTTGATTGACCAATGAGGAGCATAGGTGAGTTGCTGCTAGGTTCACACCTGGCGCTCCACCGCCGTAGGTGCGATGAAGAGGTGAGGTCCTATGCGAGGGAGGTGATCGGTAAGGCCACTCAAAACCCAGGGAAGTAATCGGTAAGCCACTCAAACCCCAGGGAAGGGTCTATTACCGCAGATCACATATCTTGATCGTGCCGTCCTCATTGCCGGTGACCAGCCATTTCCCCTCGCTGCGCAAGGACGCGGCGGGGATATTGGTCAGATGGCTCTCGAAGACAACTAACTTTAGAATTGGGTGAAATGAGCATGAACATCGAGATGGTTGGCGCACAACGAACAGGCCCATTTGAGGGATACCCGATTTCGTAAATGTCGACCTTTTTTGTGGATGGCCGTGGCCAGCAGACGCTTGCTGTGAGATTTTTTTAAGTTGAGGATTAGCGGTTTTTGGCGAAACCTACTCTGGAGAAAAGGCCAGACGATTGACTTGCTGTCAAAGAGTGTTCAGGGTAGGTCATTTTAGATAGCAGTGCGTTTCATTACGCCAGTCTCTCCCGTCCGTGCAATGGTACGAGAGTAATTACCAGTCCAGGACTCCCACAACCTGATTTCGTGGTCGTACGAGCCGGTGACCAGGATTAAAGATATGTCGTGTCATCCTGTCTTTGTCGGGGTGGTGCTCTGAAGCAACCCCTCAGGCGAGCAGCTGTTCGCAACTTTTGTGATCGATGTAGACTAGGAATATTCAAGCAGACTCATTGCCGTCCTCGCATTTCCCATGACAAGGCTCATCGCTAGTGCCTACAGGTCCACTTCAGACGGGTAACGGAATGCCATAGTATTGGGTCGAGCGGCATGATTTTTGGGAGGCTACATTAACTGCATCGCCCTATGCCTAGGTAAATACAGATGTCTTCGACCGGGCCTCGTTGTAGCCTCATTCCCAGGATTAAACACAAAGTTCGGACGACACAAAGTGAACTCCGCTCAGACAGCACAAAGTGAACTCCGCTTGGACAGCTGAAGGGTCTCTCGAGTACAATACCGCCTGTTCTCCGTCCTGTACGCTGAAGACGACAGCAGCATCCTCTAGGCCAGGCACAGCCGCTGAGAGGGACAGAATCTGCGCTGTTCAAGTCTGAAAAGGAACGTCTATCCCGTCTTACTGGAGTTTGGTCATAATTTAGTCGATGATGAGATCATTCAGCTTGCTGCGCCAACTGTTTTAGGACGACGAAAGTCATGCTGAAAGAAGGGCACCCTGTTTTATTTTTCACGGGCCTTCAGGCTATATCGCAAACCTATATATTGCGGGCCACTGCCCTCCCTACCTTTATCAGGTTCCTCGTCCAGAATCAAGTACACCTCGTGTTTCAGTAAGCCTCCCTCCATGCCACCAGGAGGACATATTTCCTATGCTAAGCTCTTGAGCAGAACAGATTAACTCTACCCCTTCGCACAATGGCTCACGTCGTCTCCCAGCTTCATGACGAAGATAAAGCCCCTCCCCCCGTCGAGGGCTCCTCCATATTTGGTCGGTGCACGAAGGTCGTGCTTAACAACTGCCATATCACCAACTGCGTAGGCCCGCATCATGATTCCTCAGGTACAACATCTGGGTCTCCCTGGATCCAATATTCATACATTACTCAATTTCTTTCTTTCCTTTTCCCTTTCTTAGCGAACCACGATGTACATCTCCTAGGCCACCTGTCTTGCCACTTCAACGGGATGGTTCAAAAGGATTTTTCCCCGCCTCCTGTTACCCAGATCGGCGCGATGGGGCAGACCCTGTTTGAAATCGCCCCGGGACTCCGAGTCATTGCGGCTCTGACTATATCATCTTCTCGCTATTTACGCTTGTCGATATATCCGTTTCCCAGTTTCCGCTGTTGAGCGACGTTCTTGAATGCACGGGAACAACTACCTAAGATATCCTATGGACTATGTATGTCACAAGTTATGAATTCTCAGCTTCTATGCGCGGCCCTCATTAATAGTATTACCTGGGCCTTCTTTTCAAATTAGGGATGAGAGACCTACTTGCAAGTCTTACTTTGGATCTACGCGGCTGTTATCTTCATCTAAACGCGAAGTGGTTCAAGTCATGGCGCTCTTAAATCGTAAATCTGGATATTTTTGGAAAGATGGGAGATTGAGGAGGGTTTACTTTTATTGATCTTGACAAGATCATTGGGTTCGTATTCTCGTCCTTCTCTCCTGAGTGCACCCGGACGCCAACGAATGAGATAAACAACATTTGAAACGTCAAGGATCTTTGGTACGGGAGGTCTTGTAGGGATAGAACCTGGAGCATTAGGCACCTGGGCGCAGCAATCAATCTCTTGTTCTATAGTGGAAGGAAAGTCGGACGTCGTTATCGAGGCGGGGTGGGAACGGCCCTATGGCAAAATTCAAGATCGCCCTTGTTTATACCCTTGCCAAGCCTTCATCCTCCTTCCAATGGTGGCAGGAAGGTAGTGGAATTACTGCATGGGCAACTACCGCAGGTGGTGGTTCAGCAGAAACGTAAAACCTGAAGGCTGAACAGGAGAAGACCACCAGACGCGTCAGCCCTTTCCACTGGCACTCAACGGCACCAGGCTCATCGTTGCTGTCCATCTCTTCAAACAATTCCCGTGATCGTCTGTTTGTTATGCCGCATCTCCGCTCCCAGTACCCTCGATAATGCTTGAAGGTAGGATGAATCAATCAAGGTCTGCAAACGCCCGTAGCGTGTAACCTCATTTGGCCAGACTCATGCTCTTACGTGCCTTGGCTCGCTGCACGCCAGGTCGTTTAGACTCAGATGCCTTCTTTTTTTGGCTGGCCAATGACTGATCGCCTAGATTGCCGTCGTGTCCGAATATACTCAGAATATTCCGCTTTTGAGCAGCGGTTGGCGGGGATGACAGGAGCGAGATTTAGCTGTAACTCAAGACTTCTCGGAAATTGCATTTAAGCGCCTGCAGTTGCAGCCTTTCCTCCATCAGAACTTGTAGGGCGTTGGCCCTAGGAGGCTCGGGAGCACTGCGGTCCCCCGGGTTCCCCAAAAACTGGAAGCCCTCCTTTCGCTTCGAAGTTAGCGACGTCAAAGTGTCGTGTGACAAGACATGAACCCTTACTCCTGGCACGTCCACACGGAGAACTCGCTTTCACCACGAAGCAACCTATAGGCTGAGGCCATGCCTTTAAGCTTTACCGTTAGTCGTGTCTACCATGATTACAGTACCCCTTTCAGCAGGTCGCGTGTCTGCCACGAAGCACCCATACTTAGAATGACCTGGTGAAACCACCAGCTTGCTACATGTGGCTGTACACCGGGCAAATTTATGTAGAGCATTTCTGACGTTCACCACGAGAACCGATTATTCCTAGTCAGATAATCTTGTTTATCAAGAGGTTCCGTTTTACAAAGCCCCTCATCATCATCTCCTCCAGCAAAGGACTAATCTCCCCACCCTCTGCTTAGTCAATGTCATCCATAACGGTAGGTGTCGTCGAAGCGAGAAACAACGATCGACAGTCAACGTTTGATTGAGGCGAGGTGAGGTGAGGTGAGGTAGTTCAAACGTTCAGGCCAAGATTGTCAGATCCTGACATTCGAGTAATTGCTCAAGGAGATGTCTGATCGAAGAAAGAGGGGCTCGATCACGTTCAAGTTTGATCGAAGAAAGAGGGGCTCGATCGCGGCGTTCAAGTTTGATCGAAGAAACATGGACTCGATCGCGTTCAAGTTTGATCGAAGAAAGGAGCGTTCCGCGATCGCGTCTGATCGAAGAAATGAAGTCTAGCACTCACCAGGGTCGTATAAGAGGCTTTGCGTAAACCCCTTTGCCTTTACCAAATTTCTCTCTTTCGTTGGCACTGTCTTGAACCCAGGCAGAGCAGAGCAGCCGAGCTCCCTTCCGCTATGGAGGGTCCTGGGATATTTTGCCAGTGCACGAGGATCACGCTCAACAACTGCCATATCACCATGACGAACTGTGCGGGCGTGTCGCGGTCCTCTCATCCAGGTACGTGAGGGTTTGCGCCTTACCCTAAAGACCTCCACCCACCTTTCCTCTTGCTTCCAAGCCACGGCCCATCATCCCCCATCTTCGCCTGAATGTCCTCCCTCACCTCGTCATATAGTGCGAAATGACGAACTCTTACCGACTCCGGCTATCCATTCGGGGGCGGCTGTGCAAACTCAATTCGGACTTGCTTCAATCGCTGCAGACCGTCGAGCCGCTGCAGCCACAGCAGTCGTCCTTCTGTTGCTTGGCTTCGCTCTATGGTGATATGATTTATGCTTCCATTCGATAGGCTTCGATCACTGTTATGGAACCCCCTTTCGTCAGTATACCTAGTCCCTATCCTATTTATGCTCATGACCGGTCTTCGCCCTCGACGAACTATTTGTACACACGGACGCGTTGGGTGGTATTTAATTGAATATGGATCATGTTATGTCTCTACGTAGAATAGGTTTAGTCTAGTCAATATGCTTTAGGCTTTGCGCTCAACCTTCCTGGCTGTCGACAACCAATTGATCCAGCGCAATCTTGACGAGCACTTATAAGATGATTAATACTGTAGGGGCTGATGTTACCCAAATTGGATCCCTCTCTCATGAGAAACCATTCGGATTCCACCGAGGTGCCTGAACCCTTCTATGAGGTCGACGATGTTCCTTCTTCAAGGCACTGTAATGGCACCTAGACCAAACCTACAACGCGTATTAGGCAATCACACAAGTTGGACAGCTCTCCGAAGTGCTTGAAATGCTCAACAATCAACAGAATTGAACCAAGAACAACAAGCTCGGCAAGGAAAGGGCCCAAGCCCTTGGTGGAGGATTTCGGTCGAGGAGAAGAAGGCGAGGAGGTGGGTTTGGATGTGGGTGTATACGAGCATTCCCGGATACTGTTGGAGGGCCAGCTCTGAGGGTTGCTCAGGCGTATCCGCTGTAAGGTTGGCAGGGCTAGCTTCGGAAGCATGAGAGGATCGGATCGTTCTGAGACTTGAGTAACCCTGACAGATCGTAAGCGTGCTCTGTATGTGCCGCGTCGATGGATGCTATGATGTGTTGGTGCAGATTTGCGACCGTTGGCGGCTGCCACTCCTGGCTGGCCCATTCTACACCCTCCCTCCTCTCATTCCTTCCTTCGCCTCCGTCCACCGCATATCTGTCCAGGTGTCTCCTGAGAAACCGTACGGATTCAGCCGAGCTGAACGCGGTGCATGTTCCTTGTGTGGCCGGCGTGCGGCCATCGTTCCATGCGAGGCACTTTCTCGCCCTCATTCAACGACTGGCCTCGAGTTTAGTCTTGATATCGACCCGACATCCTTCCAGGTGCTGTTGGCGATTCAAACCCGAATCAAAGTGTCCACAACTGCCTCTGTAAAAAGGGTGCATCCCTCAGCCCTTAGCAGAACCTTGCTTAGGTTTTGGTTGAGCGGGGAAAGGAGGAGCTAGGTTGGAAGGGAGGGTTGGTGGTATCTCTTAATCAAGGGCTGTTGGATGACCAAGGGGTTATCAGATGTCTACGATGTCGACTAGGGCGTCAGCGATCGAGCTAAATTTGGAAGGATAGGAGGAGGAAGGTGTTCAGTCCAAGTGAATCTAACCAAAGCTTCGAGTGTGTATGCCTCATTTGCTCCTTGTCCGCAACCGCGATTGATGACCGCTTCCGGTCGCAGCTAGTACGTGCCACCCTTTCCCTCGGCTCCCTCACCTTTCTCATTCCATGACCGTCATCAGCCGCCGAAATGACTCCAGGACCAGAATAGCAGCTTGGAAGAAGTCACCACCAAACTCAAAGAACTCTGCAAAGCGTTTGAGGGTCTAAACAACGAACAGAACAGAACTATCTTCGACTACCTTTGATAGGAACACCAACTTCTGGGGCTAGGAGGGAGGGTTCCCTGAACCCAGCAGGACCAAAGGATGAGTACGTTTACGTTCTCGAATAGAGGACCGGGGGGGACGTTATAGTCGGCAAAGGGCGCCTCAATCCCACTGCTTACAGGTACGTATGCTCGTGCTTACCTTTGCGTGCACTTGGATGTCAACTAACCAAACAGCACTGCATTAGGAGCGTCAAGGATCTTCGGCGTGGGTGGTCTAGCAAGGGCGGGTTCTGGTGCAGATCTACGGTTATGCCTTGTACCAACACCGTATCACCACGATAAGGCGGCGAGATCCAGGACACTTTGATATGCCACGCAAATTCAGAGTAGGGAGCGTGTGCCTCTAACGTCCTCTTCCAGATGCCATCCTAGGCCCCATTCTCCTCAGCGTCGCACTTTTCACCGCCATCATCGCGAATCTTATCATGCGCGGTACGTCTGCCCCCTACACACCAAACATACTTGCGCTGACCGTCGCACGTTTGTCTCTGCCTACATGACGTCCCCACCTGCATCCGCTCTGACACTTGACATCGACTCTTACGCGTGTATTGGATGCTGGTTCAGTCCGAGATATGTGAGTCGTTCATGTGCTTTGGCAGTGAATGCAGATTGACGGATGCGTAAAGAAATGAAAACAGATCCCACTCCCTGGCAACGACCTCCTTGCGTTCCATGCACCCACCAAGACTATCAATGCTCAGTCGTAGCATCCGGATACAACATCCAGGGTCCTGTCTAATGATACCGTGCCAGGTTCGCATCACATGCTCAGAGGAGAATATTGTCGGCGATATGACTCGAAACAACGCTGTGAACGCTTGATACTGCACACCTGAAATTTCGACGCTGGAAGGGCCAGGAACGACTGATCCGCCACTCGCACAAGGGAGACTTGGAGCTCTTTACCCTTACACGCTTCTTTGTGAAACCATTTGTATTTCACGAATGCCTTAACAATTCATTGGCTCCTTTCCCTCGCAAACCTTTCCAATCCCTTCCTCAGATTTCCATTTCCGTCTTAGGCGATGGTAACCTTGTTCTGCAAGCGCGGTCAGGTTAGCCGCAACATAATGAGAGGGTAAGGCAAGGCAACTGGCCTTGTAGAAAGCGACGTATCCCTCAATCTGCTTGGCCCGGTCCGTGGCTGTGGAGGGGTAATATCACGCTACGTCCTTGATCTCCTTCCTATCGACGTTGGCGTTATAGTACGATGCTTTGCTGTAGGTAGCAAACATATCAGTAAACAAACCCCAACGCCGTGCACGATACCAGACCAGGAGAGGAGAGATGACGCAGGACGATGCTACTCACCTTTCCAACCACAGGTCGTATGGGTACTCGAATCGCTAAACACGCTCTTTTCAATGGACGAAGGCGGAAAGTAGTGGTTTCCATGACATGCTTGTGAATAGGGTTGATCTGAATGGTTGGTATCATGATGCTTTGAAGATCAGCGCCTAAATTAAAAGCTGCATCGTTCTCCCGAGGTGCTCTCAACGAGAAGGGCCTATTAAGTTGCGTCAGGAGGTGTCTGCATCTTTCTTCTGTCTCACCTCGAGTTTCAGAGTCAGATGCCTTGCGACTGGGGTATGGGACCGTCGACATCCGGTCTTGCAGGTGTCCATCCGACCCGGGGGGCCGTCTTAAGTCGCAGCGCTCAGCACTCTCGTTTAGGCACTGTTGATGGTGATTAACTCCATTGAGGGGCTCTCGAGAGGTTTGTAGGGTGGGTGGCCCCATGCTGCCACGTCCCCCGGCTGCTTGCATTGTAGGCAAAGTATCAGGCCAAAGAATTGGTTGGTGTTCCTCTCTACTCAAGTTGCACTTTGAACGAGCTTGAAAAGACGTCCGCTACATTTAGTGCGGCGGCTTTACAGGGGATCATGACCTTGCGAGTGCCTCTCAGCGTGGGCAGTGAAGTAGCGCAAGCCATTAATGCGCTACCTCGAAAACATGGAGTCCAGCACACTCTCTGGAGCACACGCTACCCAATTCATTATGCTTTAACTTGATTTCTCAGTGCTTTCAATTAACACACCTTACTCACGAGCTGCAGTACCACCCGCATTCCGTATCCCTGCCTTGTCTCCTCAGGAAGAAGATAGGGCTTTTGACCAGCCACGAGCTCTCGTGATCATGAAGCTCTGGTATCAGTCGCTTTGCATTCAAAGCTTTTCGCTTGAGCAACTGATGCGAATTTGTCTTTATCAAGACACGGCAAGGTTAGTGCAGCTGAGGAGGAGATGAGGCAGGGAAAGCGATCAAGTCTGACATGATTCGGGGGATTGCCCTTCGAATCAGCTGAGCAGAGAGAGCTCTTGGAGCTGGCAAAGACAAATGTAAGTAAGCAAATCGAAGCCAAAACCAAAGAGCGCGGTGGCGAATTCAAAAAATATAGCCAAAGGAGAAATTAGCTAAAGAAGCATGTCCACATATTCTAGCGCCATGTTCCAACCTAGAATCTCACCCAGCCTCGCGCCACAGAAGTATGGACAATTTTGGAAACTGGTTCTTTTGTGCTTGCTAGTGAAGCTCAGAGTTCAAAGTAACTACCAAGGGCCATATATACCCTTCAAATACTCAAATAAAATCGATGTATGAAGGAGAACGCAGATGAATGACACTTTGGGCCCCAGATCTCCTTTGAGTCGCTGGAGCCGCTCCTCACTCATACAAAGTGGTTGGACTTGGCTGAGATGATTGGATGCATTGCGCGTTGCTTCTTCCTTTTCCTCGATATTGACCTCAGGTCTCTTCAATGTAATCACACAACATGCAGGCTGAATCAACACTGAACCACGAGCGACATCGAAGGATATAAAGACTGGGCTTCCACATGCAGGGAACGAGGTCCCTCCAGCACGTGAAGCGCAAGACCTCGACATTGATTTAGAAGATAAACCAGATGAGATGAGAATTGGAATAGGAAAGACCTCACATGCGGCGAAATTCAACAATCGACGCGTCGATGCTTTGATGCTCTTATTGGGTCTATTAGTCCATCATCTCTGTTACAGACTCAGGTGACCAGGAACATCAGAAACACGTCGTCGTTAACTTGATAATGAACTCTCCCTACCTTCGCATATTTAAAATAGTTGTGTTTTCCTATTTCTTCCTATATGCAGTCGTTTGAAGTTGATGGAACGGGGTTTACCTCGAACGCGAGTGCGTCGCATATTAATAGGGGCTCGGGCTGTTTACGACCTCCACCAACCGCCGCAGTAACGACCCGCGGCATTAAAATTACGACTCTGGGTCTTCTCTCAACTTGTACTAACAACATGGTCCAGTTAACACCATATAGGAGGGGAGGTTAGCGTCAAATGGTTTCTCTGATGTTGCGCCTGGGAACAATTCAGGCGCTTATACTTGATCCCAGGGTTGTTATCGATTCAACGCAGGCGCCTGTACTAGTACTTGATTCTAAGAAGTTCAATCAGAAGCAAGTATACCTCCACCTCTTTGAGCGATCGATCCCGCATTGCCTCCGACGAAGCGGTTCAAACAAGGGTTGCACCGCCCTTCGGTCCTGGCAATCCCATATTAGGACTACTACCACTGGAGGTGCAAATATGCAAACTGAACGCGAGTATCCAACCCAAAGGATGATAGTAGCTATTGGAAAATGGCATGACAATGAAGCAGCAGCAGGTCTCGTCACCTGGGGGTGCATAGGCTACGCGAAAGCGTTTCCCGACCCATGTTTGTGCTGGGCGTCAAACATTCGTTCCTCCGAGCAAAACGTCATTTCCCCGTACTTCTTTGGATTTAGAGAGGTGTGTATGAAAATCTAATTATAGATGATCGATCCCTTGGGTGCCTATATATGACTGCGTGCTCAGAGGGTAATTGGCATCTCCTCGAGAGCTGTCAAGAGCCTCCCACTGTTCATTGGCACCCTCTATCAAGGCCAATTACATTTGGTATGTGTTCCTTGCGCGAGTATCAAGCAGGTCACTGAGAGATGCACCTCATGTTATAGGGCTTGAAAGCTAAATACCGCATACACACTATTTCTTCCTTTCACCAAACTCGTCATTACGAGGACGGCAGAGTGCACACTACGATGGAAAATTCCTGCCTCTTCAGTGGGTGCACAAAAGTTGAACTAAACAACTGTCATATCACGAACTGTGGGGGAGCCTATTCCAACTCAGGTGCAGCCTTTATTGTACTTGATTCAAGCATGGCGACACTAACATATTTCTCTCTTTCCTTTCTTAAAAGCAATTCACTACCACCCCCCCACCATTCCCTGCTCCTCCCCCTTCACCTGGCTATGAATTTCATAGGAGGGATGATGGATTCTTGCCACCCCCTGCCACCCATTCAGGCGGGACAGTGCAGGCCCGATTCGGACTTTTCCCAACCGCTGCAAGGCACCAGGCCGTCGTGGTGGCTCTGGCTGGGGTCGTTGTAGTAGGGTTCTTCCTCTGGTGATACCCTAAGTCTCTCCACCATCTTTCCTGTGCTACGAACCCTACATTCGTTACCGTTCGCCTTTGCTGATATGTATTTCTATTACGTAGTTCTCAGGCTCTGCCCTTCAGGAGCAATTACACATGCCAGGGTACAACTATGGGCTGAGTCGCAATTTGTAGAGTATCCGCGCCTCTATGTACACTAGTCATTACAGTATTCACTATTCCTCAGATTTTACATTTGAACCGTCAGCTCCCCAAACTATCGACGACTTATTCGATCACTCGGTCCAGGGACCAGCGGAAACCCGTCACGCATACTGACCAACCTCCCTTTAGCTCACCGCTCATCTCCTGTATCATGTAAACTTCAGAATGTATGTCCTTGCCCCATCCTGTAAAGCTGTTCCGTCGCCACTCCGCGATTCGATGGGGGGAGAAGCTCGATCATTTGGCATTGTTTGGTCGCGATCTTCAATTGTCCAAGAAGGCGCGTCTCTCGAGTTCCTTCCTTCACCTCCCTTTCACTAAGCTAACCTCGTGCCAGTCAATAGGCACTCAAATGACACCTGCATGGAATATCACGTTGGGTTTGCTTTGGAAGTATGTTTAATCACACGATTTTCCAGGCGCAACAGCTCTTCCGCTCTTTGATGCAGTGGCGATGGGTAGACCGCCACAGAGTTACGACCTTTTCATCTGCCGTTCGCCATTCGCCATTCGCCACTCGCCACCCGCACACTACTCCTTCTGTCCCACTTCTCCGTTCAATTCCACTGGCCCGCTGAGCCTTCACCCAGGACAAAACGACTCGGGAGGGCCACCATCAGCTCCAAAGAACTCTTCGAAACGATCGAAGCCTTCGACGACTAACACAGGAGAATAGTCGATGTCCGCTTTGGTGAGGAAGTCTTCAGCCCTCAGCGGAATCGACGTCTGGCTTGGGGAGGGGAGGACAGGAGGGTTGCAGGGTGCTGGGGATCAGGTGGCGCGCAGACTTTTACGCACTCAACTGGAGGATTGGGTAGGAACGCGAGCCTCGTCATGATGGGGAGTGGAGGAGTGGTCAACCTTACTCACCTTAACATAGTCTTCGAGTACGTGTTCTCGTCCTTCCCTCCTGAGTGCGCTTGGATGGTAACGAATCCGACAGAATCAGGTTTCCGCCTGCAGGGACGAGGTGCCACCCACAGGCGAAGCGCCCAACCTTGTCTTCGTCGTGGGAGACAAGCCAGGCGATTTGAAAGGATCAAGAGTACCCTCTCCAACACCTTCGTCGGGCCTTCATCCCCTTTACCTCGCGGTGGAACTGCTATACGGACGACAGTCGCAAGTGGTTGTTCTAGCAAGAACGTGAAACCCGAGCAGGAGATGACCGCCAGACGCGCTGAGCGCTGACTACCTGCCGCGATAACCGCGCCAGGCTGCGAGCAAATTACGAGACAACAAGCGCGTCGCGATTTGAATGCAATCGCCTATGGACTTACCGATCTTCTAGGCGCTCATCCCCGTCAGAATACGACTGAGAGGCCCACTCCAAATAACCCAATCCACAATCACATCAGCAGACTCCTCTACCTCTCTCCGAGCACTCACTTTGTACCGTCTATTCACCATGCAACATCTCTGATCCTAGGAGCCGCTGTTCGATAATCTTTGGAGAGGTCGGGGTAGATCGATCAGAGTCAACAAGCGCCCGTACCGTGTAGCCTCCCATGGCCATGGCCAACCTCGTGCTCCTGCATTTCTGACTGCACCTCATGCTGGGCCGTATGGTTTACCTTCTTTGACCATGATGTTTCGCCACATTCGGCCCACGGACCCATCACAAGCTTCCATCACCAATATCAGGACGAGCAGTGTCTATTGCGATATGTGTTTCGTCGGACTGCTTCTGGTAGTGATAACCGATTTAGCTTGTATAACGCGTGCAGGGAGAGCAAGGGCCTAGGAAGTGGGATGGATCAAGGACCGCTTGCGTTATTTTCAAGCATAACCCGCTGTAGTGAATTCAAGTCCAACTCCACAGGCAAGTAGGGCGGTCTAGGGCGGCACCCGGACACCGGCGCTGAGGCTCACAGATAATAGTCGCGCAGGATAAGGACAAAAAGTGCGGAGAAATTGGTGAGGTGTTCTCCTTCTTTCAATCCCTCAACTCGTTCGGAATTCTGTGTCACAATGAGCATGTGAGCATCCTTCATAGTGGGTGGGTTCACTCGACTCAGAGTACCATTCTGTGCTGAATTGAGCTCATCTCAAAGATCTCTCTCAAATGCTTTTCCCCATGTGAAGTAACCGTCGGCATCGCATGGTGCTTTTGCACACATCCCCATAAGGCTTGTCATAAAGCTCCCAATTCTCCCCCGTTCTTGGGTTATTTCCTGAATGGTATGCGCCGAAGACATCAAATCTCACATTCCCAGAAAGAACAACTGACCATTGATCCCGATCTGTCGTCGGTGAGAAAGGTCACCAGTCCCCATTTTCGAAGACTGGCGGTTGCACTTATAATGAGCGGCAGAATGCCATCTCAGAAAGTTGTAGTTCAACAACCTCAAGGAGGCGCCTTCAGGGAAGTTGTGTACGCGTTACTGTGCTGGCTGACCTAGTGAGTAGGCTGCTCCTCTTCAGGACGTCACATCACTCATGTCCTGCAACTCAGATCTCCGGATCCGGTCTTTGGTCCAGGGAGCTTAACTTTGAGAAAGCTTGCCTATATAACTTTGATAAAACCCTTCTTCAGCTCGAATCCCGGTGACAACATACTGTTGCCAACTCTGCCTGTCACACAATCCGTCTCTCAATATGGAGGGGTTTTCAATCTTTGGGCAGTGCACCAAGATAGTGCTTAACAACTGTCACATTACAAGCTGTGTGGGGGTCCATTCACACTCAGGTACAGAGCACTCTTCTCCTCTTCATTCAGGAACATCACGCTGACCCTCCCTTGTCTCTCTTTCTCTCTATCTTGCAAAGTGATGAACTCTGAAGCCTCGCTATCCAATGATCCACTTCCTGTACCTGACGCTGTAGAACAGGATGGCATCAACCTTCCGCCACCTCCTGCCGCTCATTCGAGTACGAACGTGACCAGGTGGAAGCGCCCCCGATTCCGAGTTTCCTTTGTCGCTCCAGGCCGACGAGCGATAGCGATAGCTGTGACCCTCGTAATGGTGGTTGGTTTTGTTCTACG
The DNA here is from genome assembly GCA_020736565.1 of Coprinopsis sp. MPI-PUGE-AT-0042. NCBI lineage: Eukaryota > Fungi > Basidiomycota > Agaricomycetes > Agaricales > Psathyrellaceae > Coprinopsis > Coprinopsis sp. MPI-PUGE-AT-0042. The sequence continues at coordinate 51,084 of JAHBOF010000159.1, read as the reverse complement.
GCGAAAGTTTCGCGTCGTCCCTACGTGGCCAACTTGATGATCGTAAGAGGCGCGTACGCCAAACTCTTTGCGCGATTACAGATACGTCCTTGACCCAGCCTCAGCCCTGGAGGATGGGTTTACGCGCCAGTGCAACTTCGTGTACTATACAAATATGTCGGGGTTCTTCGATATGATTTCTTTTGATAGTTCTATGACAAAGCCTTTTGGTTTGATCTTGACCCCAGGTTTCCCTTGCTAATTCCTGATAAGGCCTTTCATTGACTTAGGCGCGAGACTCTTTTATAGTATCTTGAAGCAAAGCGAAACGGTTGATGTGTTCACTTGCCGATAGGGGCTAGTCTGCTTCATTCGACTTTCATAGCTTTCGACGACCAGTTGATCCAGGGCAATCCTGACTGGAGTAAGTCGGCTTCCTTACGCGTTTGAATCTCATCGCTGTCACCGTGTATCCAGAGCAAGATCCGGGTAACGGTGCTGCGGTTGATGAGGGTGGCTTGTATGCACCATGCGCCGTGCGCGTTGGACGGATAGTCGAGTTCATCGACAGGGGCTAATGTTACCCAAATCTCTCTCGTGAGAAACCATTCGGATTCCACCGAAAGATGCCCGCGTCGGTGAGGTTGACCACATTCCTCGCTGAAACCGCACCAAAGCAGACTCGGAATAGTCAGCCACACAATCTGGGCAACTCGCCGAAGCAGTTGGAATACTCAACCGTCAACAGAATGGAACCAATGAGAGCAAGCTCGGCGCCGTAGCCCTTGACAGGCGTTCAGATTTCCGTTGAGCAGAGGGGAGGGAGGAGGACGTTGGATTGGATCTGAGGGTGTTAATGGGCTCCTGGGTACTGTTGGAGGCTGGCTGGTAGGGCTAGCTTTATGAGAGGAGAGGATTTGTTCAAGGGATGAAGTGCGTGCACCTCTTCCACTCGGCACGTGCAGCGACGATAGGTTCTTAACTGAATCGCTCCAGATTCGCTGCCGCTCCCAGGCAACTTGTTTCTATCCCCTTCCCCCTCCCTTCACCTCCTGCTCACCAAGTACCTGTTCGCGTTCTGGGCAGACGCGTTTGAACTGCGCTGACCTGAACGCTGTGCGCCTTGCCTGTATGGCCATCGCTCTGTGCGCGGAACCATTCGACGATTGACTCGATAACCCTCGAGGTGCAGAAATGGCGCCTAGCACAAAAGCAACTCCCCAAAGCACTCGGAACGCTCAGCGATAGATCTTATCGAATCGTCTACGACTGGTGCTGTTAGGAAGGAGCGCAAGCCTCAGTCCTTAGCAGGGCCTTGCTCAGGTTTCGGTCAAGGAAGGCAAGGAGGAACTCGGATGGAAAGGGAGGATATGGCATGTTCTGAATCGGGGGCTGCTGGGGGACTAGGGCGATCAGACAATTCCGGTGTCGACTGGAGGCGGCTCGGCGATGAAGCAAGCTTTGAAAACATAGAACGAGGAAGGTCCACAATCCGAGCAACCCTAACAAGATCTTCGAATGCATGCAGCTCTTATGCCCTGTGTAGTGGCGATTGGTGATGGCTACCGCTCGCAACCCGTATGTGCCTCCCTTTCCCTCACCTCCCGTTCACCCGTCTAATCTCATAACCGTCAGCAGCAGTCGCCAAATGGCTCCCAGACCGAAACATCAACAGGAAACGGCAGCAACCAATTCCAAGAACTCTGAGAGGTGTTTGAAGGACTCAACGACGAATAAAAACAAAAGATCTCCGACAGTCCTTAGCTGGAGGACCAACGCCTAGGCGTAGGAGGGAAGGGCTAGGCGTACTTTCTTGCTTGAGGGTGCGAACACGTTCCCGTTGTCAACAAGAGGACTAAGTGGGGATCCTAATGGAGGTGGATGATGCTTCACTCCTACTGGTTACGGGTGCGTATTCTCGTGCTTACCCCCGAGTGCACATTGATGTTAACGAACGAAACAGAAATGCATTAGGAGTGTCAGGGATATCCGTATTGGTAGTCAACGAGGGTGGAGGAAGGTGCCCGACGAGTCGGCATGCCTACTTCTCGCTCGAATCCAACAGCCCAATGGGACTATCTTCCCTTCACTTGAGCGTAGGAGGAACGCCTACCCCTTCTCGAGGTCGCCTCGTCCCATACAAAACTACCCACTCAACCAACCGACCCTCAACGTCTCAGACGTTAGAAAGCGCGAAACCTTTCAAAGTCCACGTAAAGGACTTGCACAATAGAGCCGCCAAATACCAGACGCAAGTTGTCGAACGGCACGATCGAAGACGAGGTGTTCTGCATCTGGGTCCAGTTCAGCCTGGTTCCCAAGAACCGAGACTGATCGAATGTAGGCCAGTGACTATCGAGAGAAGCTTGAATAGCACACATAGGGCACGCTCACTGGCTGGACAAACCTAGGCGACATGAGTCCGTTTAAATTCCTGCGGGATCGTTGAGAAGTCCAATGTATCACATATTAACTGGACATGAACTGGCATATATACATCTAATTGGGCAGAGAAGTCCTTCAACCATTGGCCATCATCGTGTGACGTCTGTGCACGGGCCGTTCATACCTCCTTGGCCCAACCGCAGCAGCTCTCGGTCTCGGTCCGGACCTACGTCGACTCCAGGTCTACTGGGTTTGGCCTAGAAGTGCCTAAGGACTAGAAGTGCCTCTACCCGTTTTTAAAATCGAGTAATTCTTCTATAATTCTGAAAATTGACTTTTACAGAGTTAGGATGAATACACGCCTGCACATGCATTTTTGAAGAGTATTGGACAGACGGTTGGTGCTAAGTGGGGGAGAGAGTGAAATGCTATCCAGCGCGAAACTCCGGGTGAATCAAAATGTCTGGCGCCTTTGGGTGGTGCGTTTTCGGTGGACGAAGATTGAGAGTGGTGATGTCATGGTGAGGCACTTCCCGTCCTCTTCTTTTTTAAACTGCACTTCCAGACTGCAGAAAATTACGGTGGGTAGCTTCAACTAGTAGACTCCCAAAATATGTGGTTTTCACTATAAACCGTGCGGAACTGCACTCACAGGAGACGGATGGAAATGCCATCGAAGGAGTGAGGCAGTTCTGGGCCAAACCCAGTAGCAGGTAGAGCAAGGTCGGCGTCACTGGTGGAAACATGTGGCACCCAAAAATGGTGATAATGAGCTGACTAGGATTTCATCGCACTTCGTAACGGCAACTGTGCTACTGTACAGTAGAAACAGTACTGAATACACCAACATTCAACTCCTAACGACCAAATCCAAAGGGTGCGGCATCGTATTAGAGTTGCTAATTAATGCAATACAATGGTGTCCTAGTTATCCCCTTTCCTCCAGAATCCGACATACACACAGGATACCGCCTCTGAAACACGTGCGGCTCCTGGGATATCCTTCGTTGCCTCGACGCATTAACTTACTGCACTCATGTCCCCTGTCGCCTTTCAGGTTCTCCTGCCATTCTAGTTACTATGCAGGCGTCTGTACGGCGCGGCAAGCGAAGAAGGCCCTGGGATTGGCTAGACCGGCTTGAGCTGAAAGTCTCGCCCACCCGCACCCGGTGAATCCCTCGCCAGGTTCTCGAGGTCCATCTTCTAAAAACGGAAGAATGACGGCAATAAAATTTAGGTTGAGATGCGACAAGTTGGATGCGACTGACTGAGCCACAGACATTGGGGGCGTGAGATACAGTCAGAACTTCATTTCTTCCGGGCCAATTTTGAAGGTACCTGAGAGGGATACCAGTGAGCCGAAGTATCGTCCTCGAAATGCGCGCCTGGGCTTACTGACTAAGTGTCTTGAGCAGAATCGCCTCTATAAACGTCATAGGTAGCAATTTCAAGGATTTTGTTGCAGATATCGCTCCATTTCGCAGCTAGGTAATGGCTAGATGTCGAAGGGACGAGAGGGCACTCAGGGAACATATTCATAGCGTGTCTTTAAATACTCTTTGAATGGTAACAATGTTTTTCACTTGCTCTGACAAGTGGATTGTATGGGCAAAGTACGAACATGCAGGAAGCAGACGACGTCCGATACACTCCATTCAAACAGAAGCTCAAGGGCTGATTACGGTGTACTGTGCCCTAGTAGAGCGCTCCCCGACAACATCTGGGCGGCACCCCCCCTTATCTTTAATTTTCTCCCTCTAGGCCTTGCACTTGCTTTCGACAAGTGAGGGCACAGCCCCGATTTTAAGGTGTTTGACCCCGAGAACCTATCGAGGGGGGTGCGAGGGGATTCATGGGGTGCGCCAGACTCTCGGCACAAAGAAGTCGAAGAATCAATTCAACTACACTATAGGATACCCCGACGGGGAAGTTCCCTGGTCAATCCCCGGATGACCCTGGGCGATCCCTGGTCGTCCCCGGTTATTACTGCTTCTCCTGGGTTGCCCCTGGTTCACCGGGTTTTCACTGTCTATCTGCTCACCTGGTTGCTCCCTGTGTATTCCGGGGAGTGCCCAGGGGAGAACAATTCCCTGGATGTTAGCTGGGGAACCTGGGTAATCACTGGCCAGCTAGAGGATGGCGAAACTGAGAGATGCAAGTCAATTTGAGCTCCGCTCGAAACCAAGTTGGCGCGCGCTGACCCTAGTTGGTTGGTGCTCGCCAACCTTTCCCCCCAACCACTACCATCGCATCGAACTCGTCTTGTTGCCACCTTCTTCTAAGCCAAAATTATTGAACCTCGTATACTGACCTATGCCTCTTGTTCGGTCAACTACTATCTCCTTCGAGATTGACTTCGTATCCTTGGATGTCGATTTAGGAGGATCGCCTATGCCGTCGAGGCCACCACAGTGAGTGAATCTTTTACTCAAGGTCTCAACATGCCTTTTGGCTACTAATGCCTCAGGGCGTTGCCTCTCAACAGACGTCGATGCGATCAGCCACTACCCAACTTCCAAGTCAGCAGCATGGCGGCACGCCATCGCGGTTCACATATCGGTACGTACTTGGCATTTAACGTCTCTCCCAAATCGCTCAGTAAACGTACTCACTGGGCTTTCACCCCCATTTCGGTGCAGGGGATATCACAGTTATGTGTGGTGCTTCTCGCTCAGTCTGTGAGCTGATCAACGACCGGCAGGGAAGGGGAATGCAAAGGTACGTGTTTGAGATTTGTATCATTGTACACCGGCTAATCTCGCCCAAAAGAAACCTCGCGTCCCGTATCCCGTAGCCTACCTCCAGCCACTGCACGCCAGAATCTAGGGATTCCTTCGACACCTCGATGAGATGCTGCGTGTCGGGCACTCCGCCTTCCTGACTCATATCAACTCTCCCGCCACTTTTGCTCGGTCTTGCAGCATGAATTTCATTGGTACGTGAAATTCCTTTGTCTCTAGCCGTCCATGCACTAAAACTTGGCCTTCAAGTGCCAGACACGCTTATCTCGTTCTGTTGGTGGACTATGTATCAATCCGATCGGTATGTTCAGGCGACACGACCTTATATATTGATTTGTTGTAGTACATTTCTGTAATCTGGATAGTCTTTGAAATATATCATGTTTATCCAATTGAAACCCACGGATTTGACAGTGAATGTCCCCGGAAGTCTCCCATATATACCAGTTGATGCCCCCAGGAAACCAACCGGAAGGACCAGGGAACTTCCCTGGGGCTCCCTGGGTGGAACAAATTTCAACCCAGGGGATTAGATCATTATACACGGGAAAAAGCCCGGGCATTCACTGGTCAATTCCCTGGAATCCTCCCCGGGACAACCAGGGGATGCCAGGGAATTTTCCTGGCTTGGACGGGGGATCTGCATGGGTAACCCGGTGAATTTCACCGTCCAAACCAGGCTCGTTACTCATGTGTTCACCTAATAGCGAATACGAATACTGAGTTTGAAATCGCGCGAACGACATGCCTTTTCAGGCAATAAGATCAATGGCTTGACAATTCCGTCGGCTCTGCCAATAAGCCCGCCCTCGGTGTATGGGCACTCTTTGTATCCTAGTCATACCCAATAGAGAGGGTATACGCTTAATGGAATTATATGAGGTTCCCCCCTTAAATCTCTGACTCAAGATCTGTTGTCCCCGGCTTTTCCAAGCTTTGAAAATGTGTCAATTCAGGTCTCTTCATCTGTTCCTCTCGGGCTGGTGGTGGTTGCGGCGTTCAACGTTGACATGTGAACATTCTAATAGTGAGCATTGAAAATTATCAGACCCTACTAATTGAAGCTAAAAGCTTTATCGCGAATTTATCATTTTATCATTTTATTTTGTTTCTTTGCCTCTTGTTATTTGTCCGTCTCTTCACTTCGAAGTTGACTAAACTCTACTCACCTTCGCCTTTGCTTCCAAAGTAGAGATATTTGCTTCCTTCTTTGCCGTTAGCTTCACTATTGTACTATCCGAGTCTTGATAGGTTTATTGGTCTATATTTAGCCACCACTTAGGCGCCCGCGGCTTATTCAAGTCGAAATCGTGCATCTTCCGCTCATAAGTCTCACGAAAAACACCCAGGCTAGCCCAAAAAAGAAAAAGGCACAAAAACTGAGTTCATGCTTTCAGTGCGGTGGAGGTGAATAAGGTTGCTCGTCTGTCGACATTGTGCAATACGAGAGCCAGTGTCTCAATTGTGAGTTGGTCGATTGACTGAGCTCGGGCGCAATCCTAACAAGCAGAATAAGCCGTTCTGAGGGGCAAAGGAAGGTCAGGATAGCTAATAATATAAATTTCAGTATCGAGTCGAGAGCCTGTAGTCCTAAACTGTGCATACAGTGAAATCGATGATTGAAGCACTATCATATCTTGATAATCGAATAGCGCATAATTTGATGATCGAATAGTGAACAGCGCTATCTTATCCACTATTTGGCTCCTAAATCGGGAAAAAACTCTTTAATGAATTCCCTACTCAGGAAACTACCCACACGAATAGCGACTGGCGGCTTGTTGCGGCTTGTTGTAGCCATTCCCACAGCGTTCACGTCACCAAAATACCGGTTTGCGCGCCTTACCTGCTACTGAGAAGGTTGGGGTACTTGGGAGGTCGGGTAAGGTGAATTGTGAGGACCTTCTCCTCCTCCCTTTCCTCCCTTTCTTCTTCCTTCCTTTTAAGGAATTTCTTCTTTAGGAAACTCGTATTTATTTTATTTTCAGGTGAACACATGAGTACCGAGCCAAAAACCAGGGAAATCCCCTGTCAGGTTATCCCATAGTGCTAACTATGTTAGATGAAAACTCATGAAACACAGTACACACGGCGTCCTTGCTCGTCAATACGGAACGGTCTGCGACGAGACTACTGGAAGTGTGCGGATGCTTCAGAAACTTGGGGGTGAAATGCAGCAACAATAGACATGGTGCAGTGCATGCAAGGCCTTGCGATCGACAGGTTGAGTTCAAGGGCTGATTAAGTTCGTTTCAATGTTTTCGATCGCTTTGGACTACAGCCGCCAAGTCTTCAGTCAGGCTATATAAGAGGCTTGAGATACCTCACCCTGCTGACAACTAACAGCGCAAGTGTCATTCGTTGGCACTATCGCGTTTCTCGCCTGAGGTTTCAAATTGAGGAAACCACGCCAAGCCGACGTCGGGCCTTCTCCCATGGATGGCTCTGCAATATTTCGCGAGTGTACAGAGGTCACGCTCAACAACTGCCATATCACCTTGACAAACTGGCTGGACGTGCCGTGGTCTTCTCAATCAGGTACTTGAAGGTTTGCCACTTATGTGTTGTCCTCTCCTCACACTTCCGTCCTTTCTTCCAAGAAGCGGCCCATCATCTCCCACCTCCGCCTCTCTCACCTCGCCATAAAGTGCTAGATGAAGAGCTTCTTCCGTCTCCTGCTACCCATCCAGGAACGGCTGTGCAAACTCAATTCGGGCTGTCTCTACTCACTGCTTACCGTCGAACCGGGGCGGTAGCTCTAAGTGTCCTCCTGTTATACGGCTTCATTTTATGGCGATAAGTCCCCTACATCGACTTGTCTCAACTATTGTTATGGAGCTTCCTTTCGTCAGTGTTTATCCTACTTATGTTTCCTGATCCTCTTTCCCCCCTCAACGGACCTTCTGCACCCACCTATGTAGTTCTTTATGCTTGATACTTATTGAAACGAACATGGAGCATGTTATGGCATTTCTTTTGTCTATGTAGAATAGGTTATGTGAAGCCAATATGCCTTTGAGTCTAATTCCTTCCTAGCTTACGATGAGCAGGTGATCCAACGCAATCAAGCACCAGCCAGTTTCCCTGCGAGTCGCATCACTATCAAAGTGTATCCAGGCCAAAATATGGTGCTGTAATTGATGAGGAGAATTGCATTCCGCACCCAGCGTCCACGTTGGACAGCCTGAGATCTGAGATTGAGAGGCGGACGGGGCTCGCGTTCAGAGTTCATCGATAGGGGCCTTTGTTACCCAAATCGGCAGAGCTTGGTCCAGATGGCGACCTGGTCGCGGCTATGACCTCAACAGCGATCATGACGCCTCCTGCAATCGCAAGAAGAAAGGATATAAGAGGAAAGAGGCGTCGTTATCAGCGACGCGGTAGAGGCGAATGGGTGGAGGTGATGCCAGAGCAGAGCGAACACCGTTCGCCTAAGCGCGTTGTGTGGCCGCGTTTGGCTAACGCTAGCCCCTGTGCCGGGATGATGCTAGTGCTACGGCTACACAACTTGTCCTACTATGAACAACCGCAGGCTTGTAATTCATCTCTGATCCAGATGGCGACCTGGTCGCGGCTATGATCAACAGCGATCATGACGCCTCCTGCAATCGCGCCAGCTGAGGTGCGTGTGCCAGAGGATGAAGGTGCCGTCGCCGCTGAACTCGTCCGCGAGGTTGACCACATCTCTTCTACCCCGCCAGCTAGCTCGTCAGTCAAGCCCATCGTGGATTCCGACAGCTCTCATTCCAAAGCAACAGCGTGGAAGAGACAAACATCCAACCCCAACAACCCTTCCGAGCACTTGAAATGCTCAACAGTAAACATATCCGAACTGATCAGCTCAGCGAGAGCCGTGTCCCAGCGCTTGTCAGCTTGCTTAGGTCTTGATAGAGGGTAAAGAGAAGTAGGAGGATGGATAGGACGGAAGGGACTTTGTGGTTTGCAAGGCACTGCTGGAGGACCATCGTGTACTCGGATGCTCATGGTGTCGACCAGGTGGCAGGCGCCGGGTAATCGATGGAGCTTTGCAAGGTTGAAGCAGGGAAGAGGTTTGACATGGGTAGGCCCAGCAAGGCCCTGAGGTGCGCATTGCTCTTCCGCTCTTCTTATGCCGCGGCGATGGGTGCTAACGCTTTGGTAGATAGTGGCGACGTTCAACCTCTGCCACTTGCAACTGGCACATCCCCCCTCACCCGTCTCCTTGGTACCCCTCCTCCACCACCAGGAACAAATCACCACCTGTCGGCAAATACGGAAATCTCACAGAAGCACTCGTGGGCCTCGACAATAAACAGCAACGAACGATCTACGCTCGGTTCGCTTAGGATGGCTTGGCCTCAACCGTCTACAGAGGACCGACGTCCGGTTCTGGAAAAGGAAGACCATGCGCCGGAAGGTTAGCTTGCTCAGTGGGCTGCTGAGTGCAGGTTGGCCAGATCGCGCAGACGTCCTCTTTGACTGGAGAGCCGGATGCGAGGTGCTACATCGGAAACATGGGAGGTCGACGAGTCATCAAGTACGTATTCTGGTCTCTTTCTCGATATCTTGCTAATGAACGAAACAGAGATATAATTGGGGCACCAGGGATATCTGGAATGAAGGATAGGCCGAAGTGCACGAGGCTCCCGAAGAGATGCCGTCTATCCTTGCTCCTTCGAGTCCGACGAGGACACGGGTTATTCCTCGCTCAGTTTCAGGCCTGGAGGCATACATGCCTGAATGCATTGCCGCTCACGCCACGGTCAACCCCAAGCTTCTCGCTCCAACCCAGCCATCACCCGCCCTCCCCTTATCCCATGTTGCAGAATCCACGAACTCTCCGAAGTCTCATTCGGCGATCTCCCCAACGGTGACTTGCGACTTGCACGACAGACAACGGGGGTGCTGAAGATGAGATCTGTCTGGCGTCGTCGACCGAGATCAGGCGCATGCATGCAGGGAATGGCCATGAGATCAGGCACGGGCATCACCCAGGACGTCGTTGTCGTTTTCGAGACACCAGACGAGGCGCACAGCTGCGATGCGGATTACCTCACGATCATGGCCAAGATGCCATTCATTGGCGCACTCACTCATCCATCCTCATTCTGCACTGGTGGTTGTAGAGGAGAAGCGCAATATCCTGAATGGGTGTGTTGATTCCCTTTTTCTGCCAATCCAAATGCTAAAACCTCCGTGGTCTGCTCCAGAGTTGGAATCTCCATCGGCTTTGCATCCCGCTTTACGGAAACGACACTGAGGGTCTTGAGTGGTGATGACTCATGAGGAGGGTGGACATTCGCACTCTCGCTCACATCCCCATCAGGCCCCGGTTCAGCTTTCTGCATTGTAGGCGTCTGGAGTCGAAAAGAGCACGCGAGCGTCAGGGAAACCCTACCACGACCCCTCAGGTGCATCGAAACCAAACAAGGCGAACGCTCCCCACTTTCATTATCTCACACCAGTCTCTCGCCATTCGACTGGTTCATTTCCGCCTGCCTACCCAAATCCATCCTCCACTCTGTCGTTGTTCTCTAGCACGGTCGAGCTGGTGTCGCCCTTCCCTCTCTCGGAAGACACAGCGTGGACGGCCTACAAGGGCGGTACTCTTATTCGAAAAGGGCAAACGGCCATTCGCATGACCCCCCGCCGTGGGTCGACGCGTCAGCACCTGCGACCCTGTCCCTTCCTTGTGGTCCATGTTTTGCGAAAGCGAAGGTGCGCATGTTCCTATGATCGCCTTCTACCAGACCCCCTGACCAACTTCACACAGATCCCAACTACATAACCGTCGTTCAGAAGGTTCGTGCAGCTCCCGAAGCCAGTTCGTCAGCCACTGATGTTCACTACACGTCGCCGACGAGGTCGGCCTCGATCGTTTACCACTTTAATGTCTCGCATAACGCGAAGTTTAATATGTGACATACTACCCCTGATAACACCGGTATCCCCAGCCATTTAACGCCATCCTCGTCAACATTGTCGCAGGCCCGCCATGCTTTCACTGTCTCCTTGCCTGATTATGGCTCAAGTTCTCAGGGGGCAACTACTGGCCATCAAGCAGGCAGGGCGCATACACTTATAGGGATTCTGGTTATTCCGAACATCATCAGGTGCACGAAGAGGCGTCGATGGCAACCGATGACACCCAGAGCCATGAACCGATCCCTGTCAACAATTTTCCCAACCACGATTCTGGCGAACAGGACCTTCCTCGGAGCCTCCTACTGTGGATGGTCATTCAATTATTATTTTTGCTGTGCAGTGGGCACTCATCCAGGTACGCAGTATACTCCTCCGCCTTGCGTAAAAGTGCCACGTCTGACTCCCTACCTCTTTCTTCCCTTTGAACAGGTGTCAAATCGATATTACACCCTCTCATATCCCATGTTCACATTTGGCTGCAGTGCAAGAAGCCGTTGACCTTTTGCCGCCTCCCGCTGGTCATTTAAGCGCAAGTGCATCCTGGCAGGGACCCGACTGCGGCCTCCTCCTACCCCTTCTTACCATCTCCCCGCCGGTTCAGTGATGCTAACCGCGGTCCGCGATCCTTGCAACGATAACATACCTTGTCCTCTTGGGACAGCCAAGCACCTTCTTGTGCTGTAAGGGGGCTTATCGCGGCGTTGAGGAGACAATACTGTACATTCGGCGAACATGCGCTTAAGTGCCAACTTTCCCTCTCGGACCGACGGAACGAACCCATTGCACATCCTACGTCATTCCACAACAATTCCGGCACCTACTCAGAGCTCGAAGCTCGCCCATAGATCAGGATCTGTTCTATCTACTATGTAGACTCTATTCATTTACCTACCTCCCGGTACACTGTACTTAACGGACAAGTGCCCTTCACTGCTCCAACTTTTGGGACGTATTTCTGATGTACCCCTTTACCCAGCTTACCAACACAGATGATAAGGACTAGGATCACGACCCCCCCATGCCTTGGAGCCGGAAAGATTCGGGTTATCTTCACCATATTGGCACTGAACCACTTTTCTGCCAGACTCCTGATGCACAAAATGGGATGGAAGTCGGACAAGGATTCGTTTCCTGAATGCAGGAACGAATTCCTGCATGCAGGTGAAGCGCAAGACCTCGTGTTTGCCATCGAGGGGAAACCAGACCAGGTGTGGAGTTGGGATGGGAACTTCAACGATCTGAGAACAAAAGTCAAGAATCGACCCATCGAGGCTCTCACGGGGCGAAATTCACCTTCTGCGCCTCCAGCCTCAGTGGTCGCTTATCCGGATCTCAGCTCCTACGCCCCATCATAGAAAAGCTTGGGACCCGAATAGATCCTTAAGACTCAGTGCTGCTGTCCATTCGAGATTGTAATCGCTGCCTGGCCAGCCTTGGCGATGGGCCTGACAGCAGTGGCAGCCTTCCTTCTTGTATTAGTACTATCATTTATGGGGTGTTTTGGCTACTAATAGTCGATATAAAATTGCCGCTGAAAGTATGTAACTCTAGTTGAAGCGAAGAGGAGAGCCCCAATTTCGTCCCTACAACGCCACACACCAGGCAAGTAACCTGCTTCAGCTCCATGGCGCGCCTTCCATGTGGCATTGAGTCCGAGCCGAGGCGTGCGATGGATGGGACGCTCTAATGGCAGTTAAGTCGCGTGGTCGCCATGTGGCAAGCACGGATCCAGAGTGCTCTTTTGTTCACACCGGCTAATAAAAAATCTGTGCCTTCATTCTGTCTCGCTTTACCGGTAACTGGCTACCCTTCAAGTGTTCCAATGTTCATTCAGCATTCACAGAGCATGCTTGTGCGTGGATAGCTCCAGGGTCGAGTCGCACTCAAAGACCACAACCCACTAGATCGGGGTGCTGACTTCTTGAGGGGTTCTTCCAACTTTGAATACGAGTCTGAACGTACGCGCTATCATTCCATTGACAAGATCGAAGATAAACCTCCTCAGCTGTTGCTGAGAGTTCCCCTCGCTAAAGGCTAGGAAGTCAAGTGAAGTTGGCAAGCAGTTACGGTCCACCTTGTCCATAAGAAGTCGACCCCTCAAGTGTTTCAGCGTCTCTCCTATGTAATTTCTAACTGTCAAAGTCTACTACTACTATGAGGCGGCAAAGCGCCGTGACCCAGACCTCGAGCAATTCCTCGGGCTGACTACGGGAGTCAAAGTGGCGCCCGCGGCTGGAAGAGGTAAGTCAATGCCGCGCTGCGACCACACGTCGCGTATTCACCATGCCTTACTGGCAGACAAAAGAATCACGACAGTCGTAATGAATCATCATGGAATGGAAAGAAGATTGTCGACTCTTGAAGCCATACTGACACCCTCTTGCATGACAACACGTTGTTGAAGTAGGTCCCACAGTCATTGATTGCCCACGCGAGCAGTGAAGATCGAGGAACTATGTAGGCTCGAGCTTGGCAGCTCGACTTACTGCTTATTCGCTTCATTACTTGTCCGTCTCCATCCGTCCAACAACGGAAAGTACAAACACGTTCCTGCTCGATGACGCTAGGTCGTTTACGCTTTGGATACACGGGCCGAGTCCCCTTTTCCGTGCATTGCACAGTGGTACCAATAGGCGCTTGCGTTTAATTGCACTTTCCGTCGAGTTTTCTTGCCATGTTTCTGTAAATTCTATTCTCCTGGCATATTATCTACATGCTACGAAATCGATGTTGCGGGTATTGCCGATGGGGTCTATATCTTAGGAGTTCTGGCATTTCCGCAAAGCAGTAGAATTATTCTGGGGAAAGAGCATCGCGGCTTGAGATTTTGAGAGCTTGAGCCAAAACGTCTTTTCACAGTAGTGCGCAGACAAGTGAGTGAGCGGTCTAGAGACACGCGCCAGACATGCCTTGCCCAACAGACACCGGCCTGCCCGGAAGCCATAGCTATTGTTGTATGGGAAAAGCATACTGCACGAAGAGACCAAAGAGAGACTAATCGGGAAGGAGTCCAGCGTTCTCCCTTCACCAAAGCCTCCATGCGCAAGAAACGTGTCATCAGTAACAACGGTATATAATAACTATGGGGGACCTCGCCATACAGTCCGCCGCCGCTCTGAGCAACTCTCCTGCCGCAAACCTACGCAGAGCAAAAGCATACTGCAATGGAAGCGACCGTCGTCAACGATCTTTCATGTTCCGCTTCTGAAATCCAGAGGGATGCTGGTATGCTCTGCTTTGGATCCCTTATCTATCGTGTACTTACCTTTGCTGCTCCAGCCCAGGTGGCAGCGACCGGTTCCCGCAGTTGGAAGACGTTGAAGGGAACGTCAGAGGCCATATGGCCACTTGCTCTCGATAGCGCGTTGATTGAAGGTGAGCCCCTGTTTTGTTCGATCAGTGTCAAGTTTACTGACAAAACCGCGTCTGTAGCTCTTGAAGAGTACCGCAAGATGGAGGCACCTCCGACAACGAGCGAAAACGGCGAGAGGCACACCACGCGAGATCGCTATATCTCCGACTACATCCTTGAGAAGAAGGGTAAAACTTGCACCGCGAGGCAAGTCGGCAGCCGACTCCAGCAGCTTCGGGATAACTGCAAGGACGGCCATCGTGAGTAGATTATCATATCCACTATGGGCCCCCCCACCGGCGATCTTAACTGGGGACCACTGGGGACCACTGGGTGTCACCGGGTGTCACCGGGTGTCACTGGGTGAGTGGTGGGAGCTAGTGGGGGATCGCTGGGCAGCTATCGGGTGCTACTGGGTGCTACTGGCCTTTATTGGGAAGTCCATCTCGCTGGAGAGCGCTGGGGCTTACTGGGATTTCACTGGGTGGTCGATTACTCACTGCTCCCAGCTGATGCCCACTTTACGTCAACCACGTGTCCCGCTGCACATAGGCACCCGTTTAGCACTCTGCCCAACGTCGATGTTTCAACAACGCTCAGAGCATGCATTCCTTTATACCTTTCCTTTCAATCTGAAAACACGGTCTGAATTATCTCTTTAATCTTCGCGGGTGTACAGCCATTGCAAATGGGCCATAAATTCATGTTTGAATGAAATTTGAATTTGGATATTGCACTGATGTGCTAGCCCAACGGCCATGGAAAAGGGAACTAGCGAGGTGTCAAGGCGTTGGGAGGACTTGTGTGATCTCGGAGGGTCGTCTCGATCGCGCACGAGCCTGTTTGTCATTCTTTGCAACCACGCCAGCCACCGGCTAGAAAAGCCGCGGGTCAGAGCGCCAACGTACTTTGGCTTTCTTTCCCCTTCTTCCGTCTCTGCGACACGCTGATCCTCGTCTTGGTGCGTCTCTTTCAGCTTCACGCCTTGTTCGATTTGAATCTTTGCTGACAGGTCTGATGATTTTGGGTTTCTTTCCCCTTATTCCGACATATCCTTGCCTATCAGTGCTCGACTATAACGAGTTTCTTCGTCAAGGGAAGTACTCTGGACTCCGTGCCTGTGTCAGTGCAAGAACCCTTGCGCTTGACGGAGTCCAAGGAAGTTGGAGCAACTGGCAGTTGAGTACGTCCATTCGCCTTTTCGCCTTCTCAGCATGCACCGCCTAACATTGCTTTCCCCGATCCAGTACCGACTTCGTCGGATTTCCGCACCATCGCGCCGCCATTTCGGTTCTCGCGAACGCCCATCCTTGATCGAGTCATAGGATTTGGTTTGCCAACAGCAGCTTTCTGTACTTTATGCTTCTGTAAGTGCATAGGTCTCGCGAGTTTAGGGCGAAGCTGATTTACCATCTGTGTTGGTGATACTGCTACAAACGACGAGGACCTGCTTGGGTCGGTTGATTATTTTCGCGTCCCCGTAGTCACAGTGTTTAGCTCTTGTGTAGTACATACAAATTCGCAATGATGATCCTTTTCTCCCATCCACCCTAAACCGGTTTGAGCTATTATAATCGAGGATCATGGGGGAAAGGCAACGAGCCGGATGACTATGAATGGATATTCCAGCTTCTATCACCGGATACCGCTGGAAACCCCACCGTACGGACGTGGCAAGGCACAGTGAGCACGAGTGGATGAACCCACTGAGAACCAATGGGAATGTCCAGTAAATCTGTCCCAAAAGACCACCTATCGGACCTGGATTATCGCTGGGTGGCTCCCAGCGGTGATCCAGCTAGAGCTGACAGTAAATCCAGCAATATCCATCAGTATCGAGCGGATAACCCAGTAAGCCTGAATGGCTATTCCCAGTAGCACACCCAGTGACAATCCGGTGAGGATCACCGGTGGGGAGGCTCATAGTGATCTTAGCCCTGATGTCGAGGCTAATACCTTTCGTTCAGTCTCCAGCCTGCTCGGCAAGCCTAAATCTCCTCCAACCCCATCGTTAGGCGGTCGCCAGCTCTCCAACAACCCAACACCCCCCGCCAGAAGAGACCATAGTCATCCATGTCCAACTCGAGTGTTCAAGGGAGCGTCAGGGAGTCCCAACTTCGACACCTCAGGTGCACCTGAAGCCAAACAACGTGGACCCTCCCCACTATCTCTGTCTCATGCCCCTCTCTCATCGTCCCTTGCCTCCTGTCTATCCAACTCCTTCATCGACGCTTTCATCCTTCTCCAGCTCTGTTGAGTTGGTGTCATCCTTCCGGCTCTCGGAAGAAACGACGTGGACGGTCTACAAGGACAACGCTCTCATGCACCAAGAGCAAACAGTAATTTGTATGTCCTCCCCCGCAGCTGGTCGGCATGGATATATCTGCGACCTTGTTCCTTCGTTATGGCCAATGCTCTGCAATAGCGAAGGTACGGACTTTTGATACGATCGCCTCGTGGCCCCTCTGGTTAACATTTTTTTTTTAGATCCTAACTCCATAACCATTGTCCAAAAGGTTCGCTCAGCTCGTGAAACCAGCTTCCTAGCCACCACTGAACACTACGCGTCGCCAGTGAGGTTGGCGTCGATCGTTTACCACTTTAATATCCCGGATTACACGATGTTCAAGCTGCGACCTGCCAATCCTGCTAATACTGGTATTCCCACCAATGCAACACCATCCTCATCGACATTGTCGTAGGTCCACCATCCTTCCGGTTCCTCTTTGCCATATGGCTCAAGCTCGCAGGGGGCCGCCTACTATCCGTCGAACAGGCGGGGTCATTACGCCTATCGGGATACTGGTCGTTCCGAACACCATCAGGTGCATGAAGAGTCGTTGACGGCAAACGAGGACACATATAGCCATGAATTGTTCCCCCTTTCAAATCCCCCTGTCAACACTTTTGCCGACCCCAATTGTTGCGAACACAACCTCTCTCATACTATGGGCAGTCCCTCAATTTTTTCGCGGTGCGGAAAGATCGAGCTTCACAACTGCCAAATTACAAGCGGTGCGGTGGGTGCTCATCGTCCTACAGGTATGCAGTATGCTTCTCCTCCCTGACCGTCACATCTGACTACCTGTTTCCTTCTTCCCTTTAATAGCTGTCAACTCTTATGTCCCATGGTCTGATATTCCACATTCACCCTCAGCTATAGTTCAAGAAGACGCTGACCCTTCGCTGCCTGCTACCACTCATCCAAGCCCGAGCGTATCCTTGCAGGAACGCGCTCAATCCGGCCTTCCTCCTTCTTACCCTCCCTCGTCTTGCCATTCCCTTTCTTGCCATCTCCCGTCTTGCCGTCTCCCTTCCTGCCATCTCCCTTCTAGTCCAGGGTGGCAATTTGCAGTGATAGCCGCAATCCTCGCAATGGTGGTGTGCCTCCAGCACATTTTCAGAGCTTGAAGCTCGCCTCATACCTTAGATCAGGTTCTTTCGCTAACGTATCTACATAAATTCAATCCATCTACCCAAAGTTACACTGTATTTTAGCTATAAGTACCCTTCACTGCTCTAGCCTTCGAGATGTATTTCTAATGTACTTGTTTACTCAGCTTACCAACACAGATGACTCATGAGAAGGACTACTAGGGTTATTTCCCTGACCCCACTAACCTCGAGAGACGTAAAAGGTTGGGCTATCAACAAGATAGTAGTACTGAAATACCTTCTGCTGTACTCTTAACGCATGAAGTAGAATGGAAATCGGGGACCAAAATTCGGTTCCCGAATGCAGGGCACGAGGAGCACACCTCGTGATGGCTTTCGAGGCAATAACAGGAGGTCTGGAATCGGGATGGGGACGAGCTGATAGCAAAAGTCAAGATCTCACTCGCCGACGCCCTCCCCGGGCCCAGCTCACTCTCTGCACCCCCCCGCGGGAGAATGGCTGTGAAATCGCTAGATGGCGAAAGCAACAGGAGAGTATTGTCGTCGGGGAGGGCATACCGAGAAGGAAAGACGGGCAGGTAAAGAACGGGGATTTGAAGGTGAATTAGAAGATGGAGTTTCTAACAAATTTGTTGGCGGTACAGAAGGAGGAGATTAGGGAGATTTTGTTGGGCTTTTCGGCGTGATTTAGTCGATGACCGGCCTTGGTTTACAGATTTTGAGGATGTCCAGTTTGGTTTTAGTTCGTGTCATACCCGAGGCAGTTGGCCTTAACAGAAAATGCCGAAAGTACAAGTTGTGAGGCAGCTAGTTACCCCTCTGGGTTTTGAACGGAAGAAGGTCGGTTCAAGGGAGAAGGACATGGTGGACGATCCAACCGGTCTCACATCATCACCTGAAGCTTCGCCCCTCTGCCAAACACGAGGCTGGGGCTTGGCTTCAAACCATACACTACTCAGTCACAGCGACCAGAAAGGGGCATGGAATCTGATCAAATCGGTTCACGACACGAAAGTTCAGTCATATGAGGGCGGAGTTTAAAATTTCCTGACACTACAAACCGAATGATGGTTGATAACGTTGATTGCCCGCCAGTATAACCTAATTATAGAACTTCATTTCTAACGATTGTACTGTGGGCTGTATAAAAGCCACTTTTGCGTCCCCTCCCCTTCCCTTCATCAGGTTCCTCTTATTACACCTCTTTTTCTGGGTAAGTCTCCCTTCATGACAACTGAAGGGTATGTTCTTATGCTAATCGCTTGAATAGAAGAGATCAACGTCGCTTTTCACGCAATGGTTCCCATCGTCTCACAGAGTCACGATGAAGACAACCCTCATCCCCACATAGACGGCTCCTCCATCTTTAATCAATGCGCAAAGATTGAACTTAATAATTGCCATATCACGAATTGCTCAGGCTCGCATTCCTCAGGTGCAACATCCAGTCATCCTGATGTCCGAACTCCTGTTCTAACTTCCTGTCCATTTGAACAGTGACCCGCCATGTACATCCCCCTTGGCCACCTATTCCACCCATTCATATGCGTTCACGAGGCGATTCAGATGGACTTTTGCCATCTCCTGTTACCCACTCGCGCGCGACTGTGAAGAGCCGATTCGGACTTCCTTCCATCGCTGCAGGCCGTCGAACCGCGGCGATAGCTCTGACCGTCATGCTTGTCATACGCTTCGTTCTATGGTAATATGCCAACCCTTCTCCACGCATGCGCATAACTGGGACTACCGTATCTCACAAGTTACAATCGTTATTACCAAGCTTTCGCAGACTATTTCGCAGACTATAGGTGCCTTCTATCCGCCAGTCTTCCCTTGATTGTCCTTTCGTATTTTGTCTCCTACTTCAATATTTTCGGTGTACTAGTATTTAAAGTGAAGAGCCGCAGTCCCATTCTGGACCATGAACGGGACAATGGGGGCGGGCGCGATGATTGTTGGACCGGCGCTTCACCCATACAGATAGGGGCTATAAGTACCATTTGGGCGGTTCTCTGCACTGACCGCGAGGATAACATGACACGTCGCGCCTGTCTAAAATATCATGTAAACTTCAGAATCCAGGGCTTTGCCCCATCCTTTAAAGCTGTTCCGTCGCGAAGCGTCGCGATTCCGCGATTTGATGGGGGCAGAAGCTCGATCATTTGGCATTATTTGGTCGCGAATCGCGATCTTCAATTGTCCAAGAAGGCGCGTCTCTCGACTCCTTCCTTCACCTCCCTTTCACTAGTCTAACCTCGTGCCCCTCAATAGGCACTCAAATGGCATCTGCATGAAACATCACTGGTTTGCTTTGGAACTATGTTCAGTCACACGATTCTCCAGGCGCAACACCTCTTCCGCTCTTTGATGCAGTGGCGATGGGTAGACTGAGACAGAGTTCTGACCCTCTCCCGCTGCCATTCGCCATTCGCCATTCGCCACTCACTCACCCCTCCTTCTATCCGCTTGTCCGTCGAGCCTTCACCTCGAACAGGCACTAAAATGGCACCCAGAGCAAAACAACCACTCGGGCGACTTTCCTCTTCCCTCCCCTTCCGCTCACCCACCTAATGTCAGACCTCTCGACGACCACGTACTCAAGCAAACAACCTTTCGGAGAAAGTCACCATCTGGCTCCCAATCCGAAGCAATCGCCGAAGCATTCGAAAGTCCTGAGCATCAAGCAGTAACAAACGCTGTACGCCGGGTCAGGGGCGGAGGACCTGTACTGCCTCAGGGAGGACTGGCGTCTGTCTCTGGCGGCAGATGAAGACTATGCATGGGAGGTGTAGCTGGCTCAGTGGGCTCCCGTGTCTGGTGCGACGCAGGCGTCCACTTTCTCGACTGGAGGACCGGTGGATGCTAGCAGGCGGAGGGTTCCATGCTGATGGGATCTTAACAACATCATAGGGTATGCACTCGTATCTTTTCCTCGACATCGTGACGGGATGCTAATGAACGGAACAGGGATATATTCGGCGCGTCAGGGACACTTGGAATGAAAAATGGGTCGATGCGTGAGAGTCCCTCGACGAAGCGGCGCGCACACTCGCTTCTTTCATTCCGACGACATGGATAGCTCCTCACTCAGCTTCCGCCCTGGGGCTATGTTGGCCTGAATGCTTCGCAGCTTACCTCTCGGGCGATCCCATCCTCTTGCTCCAACCCAAACTGTCACACAGGCCTTTCCCCTCCCAAAACCCGGAATCCGCGAACCGTCGAGGTCTTACTCACCTACCTCTCCAAGAGTGCCTCTTGCGCGATATGAGAGAAGACGAGGTGCCGAAGATGAGCACGGACCGGGCGCTGTCGACGAAGATCAGGTTCACGCCTGCGGGGAATGGCCATGAGATCGCCTTCACAGGCGCACCGTAGCCTGGGACGTTAACTTCGTCCTAGTCGAGACGCCAGACGAGACGCACGGCTGAGTTAGGGATACCGATCCCACATCGAATGCTGGTTCAGTCCAACATATGTGAGTGCTCACAGTTTTTGGCAGTGAACGCCGACTAAGAGATCGCTCTTAGTCAGCGAAAAGCGATCTCATTCCCCAGTGACGAGCTCCTGGTGCGCCTGGCTCCTCGGCTGTCATGCCCGGATGCAACCTCCAGGCTCCTTGCTAAGGATACAACACCATCATTGTATAACTTGCTAGTGGAGAAGTTGGTTGACAAGCTAATTGGAATACGACGATGCTGCGAATCATGATCTGCGAGTTGGAAACGATGACGCTGGATAGCAAACCACCTCGAGGGCGACCTCACGCCCTTGCGACGTGCGTGTTCTCGACGCAAGTGTCACGGAACGTAAGGGGTTCTTCCTCGCCGGCGTCTTTGCCATCCGTCACATCAGTCACATCGAGGCAAACCGATTAAGCCATGGGACTAGGTGGGACCTCACTGAGTTCCCTTTGATTTGGATGGGTTGTGACATCGTTGACTGACCAATGAGGAACATAGGTGAGTTGCTGCTAGGTTCACACCTGGCGCTCCACCGCCGTAGGTGCGATAAAGAGGTGAGGTCCTATGCGAGGGAGGTGATCGGTAAGGCCACTCAAAACCCAGGGAAGGGTCTATTACCGCAGATCCCATATCTTGATCGTGCCGTCCTCATTGCCGGTGACCAGCCATTTCCCCTCGCTGCGGAAGGACACGGCGGAGATATTGGTCAGATGGCTCTTGAAGACAACGAACTTTAGGATTGGGTTGAAATGAGCATGAATATCGAGATGGTTGACGCAGAACGCACAAGCTCATTTGAGGGATATCTGATTTCGTAAATGTCGACCTTTTTGTGGATGGTCATGGCTGCCAGACGCTTGCTGTGTGAGATTTTTTTTTAAGTTGGGGGTCAGCGGTTTTGGGAGGGTCGAAGCCTAATGCTCTGGAGAAACGGCCAGACGATTGACTTGCTGTCAAAGAGCGTTCAGAGTAGATCATTCGAGATAGGCGCATGTTTTAGTACGGCAGTCTCTCCCGTCCGTGCAATGCTTCGAGACAAATACTACTCCAGGCCTCCTACAACCTGATTTCGTGTTCGTAAGAGCCAGTGACCAGGATTACAGACATGTCATGTCATCCTGTCTTTGTCGGGGCCGGCATAGTTTCTTGGACGTAAATAAAGAAGCCTTTGGTGAATTTCCGCTCACTTGCGGGGCGTCGAAAGGGAAATGGAAGAGAGCAGGGTACGAAATGGGAGGTTTGACAACAACATCAGTTCGGAAAGGGCTCCTGAGTCCCCTCTAATTATAATCTTCTCTATCTCGATGCATCGGGCTCAAATGAACAGGACAGAAAATCGCAGTGCTGGCTCTTGGTACCTCTTCGTACATCGAAAGGTTTCAGACTACGCTTGTTACAAGCTCCCCGTCCTGCTTTGAAGCCCGTTGTGAAATGTGGCCACTGGAACATAAACGCTGGCCATTTCGCAGATATACAACTATAATCAGATCATCCGAGCATGTATGGACTCAATCCCTTTCTATGAAAGACATGCACTCGCCGCGTGTTTTCTGCTACACCAGCAGTCTCCTCACCCCGAGTTTACGGCAACTACGCCAACGAGGGAGAAACCAGATTCCTGGCAGTGAGTGTCGTAATGCTGGCGGTAGATCAGGAGGAGCCTATAATACGAACTCCGCGACGATCGATTGGAAGTACCTCGCAGTCTTGACCCTACGTGAAGGTCCCTCGAGGCGGCTAATCGCCTTCGCTAGTTTCTAAAATCATTCTACCAAATGTCAACGGCCTTGTGGGGCAAGTCCCCCCAATCCCCCCCTCCCGAGCACTGGAAAGGTCCTTCCCTTCTCGTTGGACCCTGTATGTTGATCTCATCAGATCTCCCTTCTTCTCCTGCAGGATGAAGTACGCGATTGCATGCCTCGCAATGAGCATTGCTCCCTATCTCTACTTAAAGCGGCCAGGGCTGGGACCTCTCTGTCCTCAGTCTCTTCCCGGTGTACTCAGCTGCTCCCTCAACTATTCTGGCTATGAACGCGTTTCCCGTGCGTACCTTTCTACTTGCACTTGATCTATACTCACTCACTTAAAGCCAGGAACTCGAATTTTCTTCTGGGCCTCGACTGGGCAGGTCGTATACGCAGCTGTTGAGTCCTCTAGCCGCCTTACCAATGTGGGTATCCTTGACTTGCTCCATGCTTGACATCAAAAATAACCCCGTCCTTTTCAGGGTACTCAAATATTGGTTCTCAGAACCGACGACAATAGAGTTGTCAACATGCCGTATGTCAACCTTGGTGAAGATAAAGCCCCTCCGCCCATCGAGGGTTCCTCCATATTTGGCCAATGCACGAAGATCGTGCTTAATAACTGCCATATCACGAACTGCGCAGGCGCGCATTCCTCAGGTACAACATCTGGGTTTTCTTGGATCCAATTTGCATACATTAATTTCTTCCCATCCTTTTCTCTTTTCAGCGAGTCACAATGTACATCCCCTAGGGCCACCTATCCCGCCACTTACACAGGATGATTCCCATGAAATCTTACAACCTGCCGCCACCCAATCGGGCGGGACTGGACCGACCCAATATGGACTGTTTGAAATCGCCCTAGGACACCGAGTCGTTGGGGTAGCTCTGACTATAGCCCTTGCAGTAGGCTTTGTTCTATGGTAACGAGTCTTCATCTTCTCACTATTTGCGCTTGCCGATATATCCGTTTCCCACCTTTCACCGTTGAGCGATGTTCTTGAATGTACGGGTGCAACTACCTAAGATATCCTATAGACTCACAAGTTATGAATTCTCGGCTTCTATGGACCTCATTGTCAGCGAGCAATCACTCAGGATCGCTCAAATCATGGCCGTCCGAGCCAAGCTCCACGAGTTGTTGGGTCACTGCATTCTGCCAACGACTTTATGAACACGGCCTGTCTAGACTGCTGCAGAGCTTGTCGTCGACAAAGTGGACGAGGCACTGAATCCCAAATGCTTTTCCACATTTGAAGTAATTGACGAGGTCGCATGGGGCTTTTGGACACATCCACATAAGGGCTTGTCATGAAGCTCCCAGTTCTCCTCCGTTCGTGTATTTCTAGTCTCGACATCAAACCGTCCACGCATGCCTCTCCCGTTCGTGCGAGGGGCTTATGTCACTGTGAGCTTGCTTAGGTGTACTTCCTGAATTGTATGCGCCGAAGATGGCGGAAGACATGTCCACTGATCCCGATCTGTTTTCGGTGAGAAGGTCAACAGCCCTAAGTATTTTCAGGGACTAGAGGGTGCACTTATAATGAACGGCATCATGCCGTCATAGCCCAGCAACTTCAAGAAGGCGGCTTTAGGGAAGTTGGGTGTGCACTGCTGTGCTCGCTGACCTAGTAAGTAGGCTGCTCTCCTACAAGCCGTCACATCACTCATGTCCTGCGTCTCAGATCTCCGGTCTTTAAATTTCTTCCACGGAGCTCAACTTTGAGAAAGCATTGGCAAACAGCTTGCCTATATAACTTCGATAAACCCTCCTTCCCCTCGAGTTCCACTGTTGCCAACTCTGCCTATCACACAAACCGTCTCTCGATATGGAGGGGTTTTCGATCTTTGGGCAGTGCACCAAGATAGTGCTTAACAACTGTCACATTACAAGTTGTGTCGGGGTCCATTCTCTCTCAGGTACAGACCTTGTCTTCTTCATGCAGGAATATCACGCCTGACCCTCACTTGTCTCTATTTCTGTGTGCCTTACCACGCGACGAACTCTGAAGCCTCGCAATCCAATATTCCCCTTCCAGTACCTGACGCTGTAGAACAGGATGACACCAACCTTCCACCACCTCCTGCCACTCCTTCGGCATGCAACATCTCTGGTTCCAGGAGCCGCTGCTCGATAATTTTTGGAAAGGTCGGGATCGATCGATCACAGTCTACAAGCGCCCGTAGCGTGTACCCTCCCTTGGCCATGGCCAACCTGGTACTCCTGCATTTCTGACTGCACCTCATACTGGGCCGTAGGGTTTACCTTTTTTGTATAGGAAAGCCATGATTCCCCTCGAACCACTCAAAATGCAGTCGTAAGCTAAACCTTGGACGGCGATAAACGGTTAGACTGATGCCTCGAAGTCCTGATTTTACATGTCCACTCGCCATCACGAAAACTGACTGGGAACTACTACCATAAGGTCGCGGACCTCATTTTCATCGAGCAATCACTCAGGCTTGCTCAAATCATGGCAGTCCGAGCCAAGCTCTACGAGTCGTTGAGTCATTGCATTCCGCCAACAATAGTCATGACGGTCAGGCTTATGATTCTTGGTTCGAGAACTTTATGAAATCGGCCTGTCTAGACTGTTGCCGAGCTTGTTATCGATAAAGTGGAAGAGGGAAGGCTGATGTCATGCACTGGGCGGCATTCTACGTGAGTGGGTCTAGGTGGCCTCTTTTGCCGTATTCTGACCGCCCCCTCGGGGGGTACGAATGCGTCAGGGTAACAAGAAAATCTACCACCTGGAGGCCTGGGTTATCAAGGTCATGAGCTTGTACAAAGTGAGTGATTTTTACGCTTTCGGTCTTCTTGGTTGCTGATATCTTGGGGTAGCACTTTGTCTACGACATTGACATGTCAGCCTTCGACTAGGATCGAAAAGTTGATCCTTCTGGCGTACTTCGAGTCGCGTAGTTAACTGAGCTGCTTCGTCCCCATCCTACTTCAAATTTTCTTAAGAAGTGCACTTCAATGCGCTTCCGTTCTCTTTCAGAATAGGGTTCTGTATGATGTCTTCTGTGGGGCCGAGATACTTACCACTCAGATCTTCCTACCACGAGGTTGATGTGAATCTAACGACCATGAACTGCCCATAGCCTTCGCTCACTCGTCTTTGGTTCAAAAGATGCTTCCGCATTTTCGGGGGTGTCTTCAACTGACTCGATTGTGATCGATGATCAAATAATTAGATTCGTAGAACGTCAGACAGATACCCTTGGACCGCTCGCCCACCATTTTCTTTCCGGGTTCGGTTTTGAGGTGCTCTCAGATGTGGATAAGCTTATCATGGAAGTGTTGAATGGCAGACTCGGACAATTTGGGTTGTCGGTCGACGTGCGCAAAGCAATGAAAGAGAACAAGTCGCTGAGTTTGCCAACCTCACGAGGCTACCATCGCACTCGGGTAGAGGGCTGAACGAAATCTCCACCTACCTGTTTGTGACACTGGCTGCACAGCGAAGATCACCTACAGAGATACACGTGTCGATTTAGTCGGGTCACTTGACAGCTGGGACGAATACCAAAGGCACGATAGCGTCTAATCTATCCGCATCCTGCACGCAATGCAGTTCCAAGCATTTCTCATGCCATTCCGTCCAGAGCCCCTTTTCACGAAGGCGCTTCTCGGTCGACCAGGAAACATTATTGATGACTTGAGCAACCAATTTTCCTCGGGCATCCGAAATGAGATCGACTTGGTGCCTCGAGGCAACACCTTCGAAGAAGGGGAGAAAAAAACCGTAGGGGTTGCTTGCCTGCTCAGCAGAGACGTACTTCTTGTCCAGAACATCGTGCAAGAGTGCCGCTGCGGTGATAAGCCGGACGAAGAGAGGAAGATTAGGACCCCAAAGCCTGGCACCGGGAAACTGGTGAATATACCTAGTTCAACGACAAGAAGGTCCACTTTGCCTAGGTGTGTCCGTGCGAGTGCCATGGCAGTTTTCCTGACCCTGTAGACTGCGGCCAAACGTCAGGGTACTCGTACAGTCTCTCATATTCTAAGCATTACCATGATATTTATCATGAGAAGGGTCGTATCTCGCACTCGGGTAGAGGGCTGAATGAAATCTCCACCTACCTGTTTGTGATACTGGAATATGACGCACATCGAAGAACCCTTACAGAGACACACGTGTTGAGTTATGCACTCGGGTCGTTCGATAGCTGTCAGACAGAAAACGACAAAGGCACCGATAGCGTTTAATCCATCCGCATCGCCATTGATCCCATGACGTCCTCGAAGGAGAAATCATCAAGAACCGTGACGAACCCGCCGATAATGCCAACTTTTCTTGCCTAAAGAAAAGACAGAATCAATTGCCTCTGCAAGCTCGGAGACTTGCGCGTCACAATTTCCTGGCTGTCGATATTCCCGACTCCTTTCTGTTCTACCATTTGCTGGCGAGAATGCGTTCCAACGGCTAGATCGCTTATGCCACACAGCTAGTGACGCCTCTAGGGGTGGCCGTTTCACTATTCTTCCCCGTTCCCTTCCTGAATGGTATGCGCCCAAGATGGCATAAGCAGAAGACATCAAGTCTCACATTCATCGGGATCAGTGCTTCGGTGGTGGCCACTCTTCACCCGGAAATCCCGGAAGAAAATAAAAAACTTGCCACTGATCCCGATCTGTCGTTGGTGCAGTAAGAAAGGTCAACAGCCCCATTTTCGGAGACTGGTGGTTGCACTTATAATGAACGGCATAATGCCATCTCAGAAAGTTGTAGCCCTACTTCAAGACGGCAGCTTCAGGGAAGTTGGGTGTGCATTGCTGCTGACCTAGTAAGTAGGCTGCTCTTCAGATCTCCGGCTCTTGGTCCACAGAGCTTAACTTTGAGAAAGCTCTTTGGGCGGAGAAAGCTTTGGCCAACAGCTTGCCCATAGAACTTTGATAAAACCCTCCTGCCACTCGAGTTCCACTGGCAACATATTGTTGTCAACTCTCCCTATCCCACAATCCGTCTCTCGATATGGAGGGGTTTTCGATCTTTGGGCAGTGTACCAAAATGGTGCTCAACAACTGTCACATTACAAGCTGTGTGGGGGTCCATTCACTCTCAGGTACAGGGTACCCTTCTCCTCTTCGTGCAGAAATATCACGCCTGACCGTCTATCTTGCAAAGCGACGAACTCTGAAACCCCGCCGCCTAATATTCCACTTCCAGTACCTGAAACTGTAGAACAGGATGACGCCAACCTTCCACGACCTCCTGCCGCTCATTCGAGCCTGAACGCGACCAGGTGGAAACGCCTCCGATTCCAAGTTTCTTCTGTCGCTCCAGGCCGACGAGGCATAGCGATAACTGTAATCCTCGTACTGGTGGCTGATTTCGTTCTACGGCGGCAGTTTCGCGTCGTACCTACCAATATGATGTTTGCGCGATTACTGATACGTCCTTGACCCTGCCTCAGCCCTGGAGGGTGAGTTTACGCACCGGTGCAACTATGGGTACTATAAACATATGTCGGGGTTGTTCGATATGATTTCTTTCAATAGTTCGATGCAATGTCAAAGCGCTTTGGCTTGGATTTAACTGGTGCTTTCCCTTGCTAATCCCTGATTAGGCCTTTCGTCGACTTGGACACGAGACTATTTTATAGCATCATTGCGACGGCTGATGTATTCATTTGCCGATAGGGGCTAGTGAGCTTCGGAGGTCTGCTTCATAGCTTTCGACTCGGTCGACCTGTTACTCCAGGGCAATCCTGACTGGCATCAGGCGGCTTCCTTGCGAGTCTAAATATCGTCACTATTTCTGCGGATCCGAAGCAAGACGTGATGGTGTAATTGAAGAGGGTTAACTTGTATCTGGGATGCGCCCTGCACGTTGGATGGATTGGAGACCGAGATAATCGACAGGGGCTAATGTTAAAATCTCTCTCGTGAGAACCCATTCGGATTCTGCCGAGAGACACCCGTATCGGTGAGGTTGACAATCTGGTCAACTCGCCGAAGTACTTGGAATGGTCAACCATCAACATAATCGAACCAATGACGACAACCTCAGTGAGGAAGGCGCCGAAGCCCTTGGCGGGCGTTCAGATTTCCGTTTATAGGGGAACGAGGACGTTGGATTGGATCTGAGGGTGTTAATTGGCTCCCGGGAACTGTTGGAGGCTGGCTGGCAGGGCTAGCTTGATGAGAGGAGAGGATTTTTTCAAGGAATGAAGTGCGTGCACCTCTTCCATTTGGCACGTGCAGCGTCGATAGGTTCTTAACTGAATCGCTCCAGATTTGCGACCTTTCGCTGCCGCTCCCAGGCAACTTGTTTCTACCCCCTTCCCCCTCCCTTCACCTCCTGCACACGAAGTACTTGTTTGCCTTCTGGGCAGACGCGTTCGGACTCTGCCGACCTGAACGCTGTGCGCGTATGGCCATCGCTCTGCGCAGAACCCTCTTGTCCTCATTCGACGATCGACTCGATAGCCCTCAAGACGCAGAAATGGCGCCTAGCACAAAAGCAACTCCCCGAAGCACTCGGAACGCTCAGCGATAGATCTTATCGAATCATCTACGACTGACGCCGTGAGGAAGGAGTGCAAGCCTCAGTCCTTAGCAGGGCCTTGCTCAGGTTTCGGTTGAGGAAGGCAGGGAGGAGCTAGGATGGGAAGGGAGGGTATGGTGAGGTCTGAATCGGGGGCCGCTGGAGGACTAGGGCGATCAGACAATTCCAGTGTCAACTGGAGACTCGGCGATAAAACGGGCTTTGAAAACATAGGACGAGGAAGGTCCCCAATCCGAGCGACCCTAACAAGATCTTCGAATGCATACAGCTCTTCCGCTCATTCGTGTGCAATGGCGATGAGTGATGGCTACCGCTCGCAACCAGTATGTGTCTCCTGCCTCCCTTTCCCTGACCACCCGCTCACCCGCCTAATCCCATAACCGTTCAGCAGCCGCCAAATGGCTCCCAGATGAAACAGAAACGGGAAACGCTAGCAAACAATTCGACGAACTCTGCGAGACGTTTGAAGGACTCAACGACGAACAGAAACGAGCGATCTACGACCGCCTTGGCCGGAAGACCGACGGCTGGGTGTAGGAGGGGAGGGTTTCCTTGGTTCAGGGTGCGAACGCGTTCACGTTCTCGACGAGAGGACCGAGTGGGGATCCTATTGGAGGTGAATGGTGCTTCAATTCTACTGGTTACGGGTACGTATTCTCGTGCTTACCCCCGAGTGCACTGGGATGCTAACAAACAAACAGAAATGCACTGGAGCGCCAGGGATTTCCATGCTGGTAGTCCAGCCGAGATGGGACGCGGTGCAGGAGGCGCGCTACGAGTCGGCATACCTACTTTCTCGTTCGAATCCAACGACCAATTGGGATAGCTTCTCCTTGGAGTGCCCACCCCTTCTTGGTGTCGCATACAGCTTCCCTCATCAGCTCGAACGTCAGCAATCACAAAATCTCTTAAGAAATACGCAATGGAACCACCGAATCTCTAAAAGGTCGACCACAAGTCGTCGAGCTGCAAGATCCAAGGCAGGGTGCTCTGAATCCAACCATGTTAGAAACGGGGAGCATAGGCCAGGGCCGCATGCAAGCGAAGGAGACTCACTTCAACAGGCGAAGCGCGTCTTCGTTGTGGAGAAGCAGACGAGGTATTGTGTCGAGGTGGGAACGACCCCATCATCACCATCGGAACTAGTACCGAAAACCGTGGTAGCCAAGTCGAAAGCAGGCCAAAGGCGAGAAGGAGGAGGTTTCGCACCATTATCAAATGTGATCTGGACTCGATGGGGACCTTCACTTTACACATCGAGGAATCCATCTGTGGGACTCGTGCGGAATGGCCACGCTTTACCCGCGCTTGAAACAATGACCAACTAGGGCGAGGTATCCCCAGCACCCAACAAATCACGGGATTCGCGCCCAACTTCCCATCGTGGGTCCTAATGGCGCTTTGGGAGCTCATTTCGAGGGAAACACGAGGGATATGTGAGAGGTGCATTGTAGGACCTCAACAACTTTGACAGATGTTCGCTGTTAGCTAGTGGCTATAGAGTTTTCACCGATCTCACCGTCATTGTAGGTGTCTGGCCTCCGGCCTATCCTAGTCAGGTGTTGGCTCAGACCAGGAGATGCTTCTGCTAGTCTTTATCAAAAGTGGGGACGCTCGCGCGTCGCTCGTTGCACAGCACGTCAAATCCGAATCTAATTATAGAACCTCCTGACGGAGATGCCATGTCATTGTCAAGGTGTACCATGAACTATATAAATCCATTTCTCCCACTTCCCTCTCCTTCGTCAGGTTCTTCTTCTTATTGAGTACTCTCGCTGATCAAGTGAGTCTCCCTTCTTGTCTCCCTTCTTGTCCCCCGAAGGGTATGTTTATTATGCTAAGCACTCGAGCAGAAGTCCTTAGCTTTGGCCTTCACGCAATGGCTCCCATCGTCCCCCAGATTCACAACGAAGACAATGTCCATCGTCACTTAGAGGGGTCCTCGATCTTTAGCCGATGTGCCAAGATCGAAATTAACAACTGCCATATAACGAATTGCGCAGGTACGCATTCCTCAGGTACGCATCCATTCGTCCGAATGTCAACCTTCCGATCCTGACTTCTTTCTTGCTTCTTCTCTGTTTAAATAGTGAGCCACCATGCAAATCCTCCATGGCCACCTATGCCGTTTAATCACCCCCATTTGCGGGATGATTCAAATGGACTTTTACCACCTCCTGCTACCCATCCCGCTACGAATGTGCAGAACACATTCGGACTTCCTCCCATTTCTGCAGGCCCTCGAACCGCGGCGGCAGCTATGGGGGTCTTCCTGTTATGCGGCTTCTTTTTATGGGGATAAGCATCTTACACCGACTTGTTATCATTGCTAAGTATGGAACATCCTTTCGTCAGTATCTCATATTTCCAGACCATTTCGGGCCCGCTTTTGACGAACTAGTTCCACACAGAGGCGACTATGTACGTTTGGTATTTAGATGAATATGATGTATGATAGGATACCTTTTCCTTTCCATGTATATTAGGTTCAGTTCTGTAGGTGTCCTTGGTACTTTCTCTATGCACGAATTGTGTTGGAAGGCAAAGACGCTGAAGTGGTCAATAGGGGCCACTATTACCCAAAGCGTCTCGCCAACTCTGTCGTGAGAAAGAATGCGGCTGACTGCCAGTGTGCTGTAGCCACGGCGTTGCTTGTGAACCCAACCTGAACCTCGATGTCAGCCTCATATCCCTTCATAGTATCCATTGATCAACGTGGGAGAGACCACGAACGATCTCAAGCCACTCTTTCAAGCACCTGAAATCCTACGCCGTCAACAGAATTGAATCGATCAGCTCATCATGGCTTCAGGAGCGCTCTTGGAGGAACGGCGCTCAGGTGCTCATGCACCATGGTGTCAACTGGGGGCGGGCTAATCGGCCTAGCTTTGGAAGGTCGGGGCAGGGCCCTCAGTTGCGCATGCCTCTTCCGCTCTTCTTATGCTGCGTCGATGGTTGCTAACGATTTGATAGAGTTGGGACATCTGCGGCTTGCAACTGGCCGTCTCTCGTCCCTGCCTCTTCCCTCCCCTTCCACACACTTATCTAAGTTCATACCTCCCAACGACCATTTTAAAACCAAAACTACCTCTTGGACAAAGTCATCACCTGGCACCAAACCAGGAGAACTCTCCGAAGCATTCGAAGTTCTGGGCAATGAACGATCCACGCCCAGTTCGGTGAGGATTGCTTGACCTCAACCATCTGTTGGATGTCCGTCGTCTGGCTCTGGCAGAGGAAGGCTGCGGGTCAGCGGGCACTTGGTTACAGGTGGGCCAGGGATGCGAAACGTCCATTTCTCTCGACTAGAGGGCGAGATGGGTCCTACTTTTTATGAGAGGAGAAGAGTTTAAACCTACTGATCCTAACGAGATCATCGAGTGCGTATTCTTCTAGGACCCTCGATACCCTGACCGGATGCTAACGAATGAAGCAGAGACATATTCGGGCGTCAGCGATATTTGGAATGGGAGTCAAGACGGGATGGGTCGAGGAGCAGGAGGCCCAAAGTGAGGCGGCGTGTACACTTGCTCCTTTGGGTCCGACGACGAAATGGATGGCTTCTCGCTCAGCTTCGGCTCTGGAGGTATGCTAGGCGGAATGCATCGCAGCTCACCCCGCGGTCGACCCCAGGCTTCTTGCTCCAACCCAGCCCGTCACCAGTTCTCCTCTCGCTCCCAAACGCAGAATCCACGAACCCTTGAAATCTTACTTGACGACTCCTCTCTAAGCAATATGACATCAGATGAGGTTCTGAAGAGGAGAACTGCCCGGGTGTTTTCGACCAAGATCAGGTTCACGCATGTGGGGAGTGTTCATGGGATCCCCCGCACAGGTGTCGCCTAGGACGTCATCGTCATCGTCCAGAGGCCAGACGAAACGCACAGTTGGGACGGGGATGCTCAATTTGGCATTGGTTGCTGGTTCAGTCCGAGGTATGTGAGTGCCTACAGGTTTTGGCAGTGAACGCAGACTCATAGATCGCTATTAGGTAACGCACAGAGATCCCATTCCCCGGTGACGACCTCCTGGCATGCCTGCCTCCTCCCAAGACCGTAAACGCCTCAACTGTCGTGCCCGGATACAACTTCCAGGCTCCTCTATGATGATGCCACGCCATCATCGCATGCCTCGCTGGTGGTGAGGTGAGGTGAGGTGAGGTAGTTCAGGCCAAGCTTGTCAGATCCTGACATTCAGCCTCCCGGAGATTGACCCCTCCGGGCTATGACTTCTTCCGTCCAGCGACTGTCCCCCCGGGATGTCCATCCTTAGGCGAAGAACATAGGTTTTGGGTGGTAGTTTATTTGTTGGATATAGTAGCGTAGCATTTTCATTATGCACATCTTCAACATTACAAAACACTGATTGCGCTCTCCGTTCTATTAGTAGCAGGCGCTTGATGAGGATAGCATCAGAATGGAGTTCGTCCTGCACTTCTGGCGTCGGTTTGCCTTCCCTTTAGGTATACATAAGCTCTTCCCGGTCTAAATCTCGTGGATATAGTTTAACTCCTTCAACGTACATTCTAACACACGCTTGTACTTAACCAAGTCGTCAGTAATCTTTTGTCACCTTCGCATCCGTTCCTTGTTTCTCCGTTTGCGGTTTTGTCTAGAGAGCACTTCGACGCTCATGCCCTGGCCCCTTACATCCCCCGTCTATGCATACATTTAGCCTTATAGTGCATACCACCGAGTTAGCTTACTATGTTTCCACCATTTCACCTGGACATGAGGCCTCTGCGAATGATAGTGTTACTTTTCCGTTCATATAGATAACTCGACATTCGTCAGCGTTTAAATAAGCGCCGTGGGTTAGTACTGTGACCTGTGTGTAGCGGGCCGCTGCTTTGCACGGCAAGTTCCGAGGCATTTTATACCAAGGACTGGTGTTTGGTTCATTAAGATCGACTTGGGTGGTTTGGGGATATGACAATTTGGTCCCTGTTCCTTCTTCCATCATTCCTCTCCCCTTTTAGTGTTATCTATTCTATTTGGTTGGCTCGTGTGCCCAATCCTTTGCCTCAATGCTTACTCACAACACATTCTTTAAATTTGTCACATATTTTGTTGAGGATCAACACTAGAAGATTGATTAGAGCAATAAGTAAGTACTGGGGTTTTTGACTATATACTTGTCTGGTATATAAAGGTGTAGGCCTTAAGGAAGGTCTCAGCTCAGATTATGATGATTGGGTTGAAGATGGTTGCGCTGGTGGCTGCTCAGTGGTGAAATGAAAATTGCACCTTGATAAAGGCCCTCACCACATATGCCGGATTCGTCACCAAGGTCCGTGAACACTTCATGCCTTCTGGTTGGAAGATGGATGCCCTGGCAACATTCTATGCTACTCAGAGGGAAAAATCTGCTTCTTGGACTTTGATACTGCAACTGATACAACTTAAATAATTACGAATGACCGTCTACCAATATATGAAATCGAAAGAGTAGCTGAAGATAGAGGGACCAGATATGTACATATTCAGCTCATTCAATCAAACCTGGGCTGAAGAAGGCTATGCGATTCAAAGACTAGTGCACTACACAATCAATCCAACTTGGTAATCTTCTGGGTTGTAGTCCCGTTCAAGACGGGGATGGAGACGGGGAATGCTATGCCTATGCATTGGTTAGCCTATGCATAATACATGATGACTTAAGACACGTACCAGTCATTTGATGACTCAATAGGAAGAAAGGGGTACTTGGCCCAGTATTTCACCCTATCCCACTTTGACAGCTTCGTGTGATGAAGGGGGACAATGAGAAGACAATTCCTGATGTTTGGTGGTTGTCGAAGAACATCTAGCTGGAAGTATACCCAGCCTTGGTAGAAGGCATGGATACGGACAATCGTTCCATGCCTGGTGACATATGCACTGATTGCGGAATCTCCGCCATCTAGCTCCTCTTCTTTACAAGGTAAGTGACCAGAAAAGACGACATGGGAACCAACACCAAGGATAGAATTGGAAATTGGTGCAATCACCTTCCATTCTTCATGGTAAATGGTAAGGGGTCTGGACAAGGAGGCCGGAGCTGAGTGCAAAGCATCAGGACATGGAGATAAAGGGATTGGGCTCTGTGGTGGAAGTGAAGATTCAAGAGAGTGGGGTGGTGATAAGAAGCGAATGAAATGGTAGAAGATTGCACAGAACCGATAAATTAATGATAAAAGGGAGATTAAAAGAAAAAGAGGACCCGCACGAGCTGCAGGAACTGGTAAAGCTGGTTGGAGTGGTGGCAATGCACAATGTGTCCTGATACGGACAAATTGAGAGATATTTACTGCTTTTGAATAGTGGAAGAGATTTATCGACATAGTGAGTGTGTGAGAAAGAACAGACGTGAGCTTGAAGCAGTGTTGGATTTGGGTCTATATATACCATGACACACTATTTGGTATTGTTTATGTGTGTTGTGTTAGACACATATTGCTTATGTGCTTCGAGTGTGACCACCAGTCAGACTCTAGCCCATATCCATTGCCCCTATCTTGGTCAATATCCTGATCGACTCACAACTGAAGTTCTGGGTCAAGAATCGGCGATAAAATTGACCCTGGAATCGAACTCTGAATCGACCTCAATTCCCAGCAGGTGATGATTTTGGGGTCTGTATTATATGTTATGGTGCAACTATCACATCAGATACCGTAACCAGGAGCTGAAAAGTAGGTCAAAAGCTCCTTCTGAATAACAAACCAATCGTTTCTCTCAATATCAAGTACTCGGCCTGCCCGATCAACCTTAGCAATAAGAATATTCCCCTTCGACCCTGGAAGCCCTGTCGCTTCAAGTGGGACAGCCACAACCAAACGCTGAATGATAGCGTTGGTCTCAAGTCCTGGAAGCGTCTAAAGTCAGGATTAGACATGAATGTTCTTAGATGAAGATAGATGTTGCGTACGATGGGGCTTGTTACCATATAAAACCCTTCTAAAGATTCCTTTTCAACGACCACACCAAGACGTGTTACCCAGGGTTCTGAGCCATCAATGTAATGCTGGGCAAAGAGTGTATCGATTGTACACTCCTCGTCTGCCTCCGGATATGCCCTGACAGGAACATATCTTGTCTTGGAGCAGGAGGCACCCAGAAATGCAGTCCATCGAATATTGGAATGGCCACCACCTGTCAGCAAATCCTTGTATAGATGTCAGTTACTTATAGAGCTCTGATCAATATGGTATATACCTGATGCGTCTTCGATATGAAGGTCGCCAAAGAAACAAAGTAACTCTCCCGCGATTGAGAGAGATCCTGGTTCTCCTTGGGCAAGGAGACTAGGCATTCAATCTTTAGACCATATAACTTGACAATTAAATCGACAGACTTACTTTGCGGAGGCGGCGATGCCACTTCACATCCAACCACAACGACCTCACGTCCAACCTCAACCTTGCCAGGTTGTGACATCTCAGCGTCACGAGGTTGTGACATCTCAGCGTCACGAGGTTGTGACATCTCAGCGTCACGAGGTTGCGACATCTCAACATCGCAAGGTTGCGACACTGCGTGAGGGGGACAAAAGTAGTTACGAATGCCCTGGAGAAAGCTTGTCACCACGTCGAAGAATGAGAGCATGTTGGTCCTCAAGTCTAGGCTTTCTTCATAACGATACTTATAGGCTTATTTTATATGTACTCCTAATTCGGGAAAGCGAACAATTATTATAAAGTCCGAAATCAAGATACCATCGGCGCGAAAACTACTCTACAGGAAATCAGGGGCCTCTCGCAGTACCTACCGCAGCACTTTGAGACACTTGGATCTTTTCTTTGTGCTTGCAGCTCGATAATGTCTATTTGGCAGGACATACAGACACACGTCATAACTCCTTGTGAATACAGGAAATGCCTCGGAACTGCAGAGGTCATATGCCTGAAATGACAAACAAGCATTGGCTAATATTTCCGCACCTCCCATATATATATAGCCAGACAGCTTTCATACAGATTCCGCAATCAACCGACGATCTGAAGTGAAAATCTCTCAGTTTAGTTCCAGCAGTGTTTCAAAAAACCTGAATATATACAGGTAAACATTCTCGTCCAAGGTTTGTGCACTAGCTGGTATAAGAAAGCGAAGCTCACAGTCTCAATGGCTTGGACTCTACCTTGTAAAGCCCTAGAGTCACAAGGAAACCTTGGCGACCGTTCCAAACTTGCGACGCACACACCTAAATTTCGGTTGTCAAGCCATGACAGGTAACGTCAGGTTCTACACGATTCTATATAACCCTGAATGGTGGAATAGAGTTTATCAAACGATGTTGTAACACGGAAAACGTAGAGGACCGGTACCTAGACTATGATACCAACCACAATTCCGCTCATGCCCTGTATAAACAGTCCTTATATACTAGGTACTAGCCTCTAAAAAGCCTCCATTCCCATGGTAAAAACCATATTCAATTGAGCGATAGAGCTTCAGAGCAGATCAACGCAGGCAGAGCAGCTGTGACAGCCACATCAGTCTCCCTGTATGCAGTTCCTGATGAAAGGATGTAGATGACGGCATCGTGGATATCATCGAAGTCATAGGAATCGTCGGTGTGGTGATCAGGCTTCAGTATCGCTAAACAAGAGTGAATTTGGCGATTTGGGAGACGGGGAGACCGAAGATGAATGTGTTAGATATGAAATTGTCACCGACCAACGGTTTTTTCAACTTGAGGTAGGTGGCGACAGGCCAGAAATTCTTGAGGTACTCGCCGAGATGACCTTTGGAACTCCATCGTACTGAGGAGCACAAGTCTCGCACCATCTATGCATGCCACGACGGGTGATGGTATCTGCCATGACAGGGAAGTTTGGTGACCAGGGAGGTGGGGAAAGAGTTTGATAGGCGGAGGGCAAAAGCCAGATGTATGGTTGAACTGGCGAGTTGGAGGATTGGAGATCAAGGGGGAAGACCTTAGGGCAATAAGATAAGTAGGGTGTGTGGACTGGAACGGATCGAGCGATGGGAATCTGAGAAGTTGGGCGACGATGGTGGCGAGAAGAATTGCTGAGGCGAATATAACGAACCTGCGCGAGCTCGCGTTTGAACTGGTGTGGAAGGAGGGGGAGTGTTGTGAGAA
The DNA here is from genome assembly GCA_020736565.1 of Coprinopsis sp. MPI-PUGE-AT-0042. Taxonomy (NCBI): domain Eukaryota; kingdom Fungi; phylum Basidiomycota; class Agaricomycetes; order Agaricales; family Psathyrellaceae; genus Coprinopsis; species Coprinopsis sp. MPI-PUGE-AT-0042. Next base: position 12,519 of record JAHBOF010000159.1, on the reverse strand, counting down.
GGGAGGATGAGTTGGTCGGTGCAGGCTGATGCTAGACCGGCCTTGGCTATCCGTCTAGGAGGCGTGGTTGAACGATGACGATGGGGACAGGATAAGTGAGGGAAAGAGAAAAATCTCGAAGAAGGTAATGGTCCGGGTTTAGAGCCAAAGACAATAGTGAAAGAAGCCTACCTCGCGGTGGGCTCCAGATGAAGAGAGTGTAAAGGTATTGGGATCGCACTCAGGGGTTCGAGGGTATGTGAAGCGCCCGATCACCAATCGGTGAGGCTGCCAGGACCTAGAGAGGTGGGAGAAGGATGGGGGAAGGGGAACGATACGAGATAGCAATGTGAAGGAGGCTTCTCGGCAAAGCACTAAGAGTAGAAACGAAAGCGAAATTCTTCGTAGTAAGAAGCTTAGACGACAACATAGACGTGAGCGAAATTGAGTGAGAAAGAGTGGTATCGGCAGGAAAACCTGCTCGAGAGGTGGACCCCCGAATCAGGTAGCAGGTACATGGGTTATATGTATAGTAGATAGGGCCTGCAATGTACCTTAATTAGATGGGATCATCTGATTGTCCGGCTGTCTTCGATACAGACGAGGATGAAGAGAATAAGAATAAATGAAAGATACGGACAGGATGAAGGGAGCGACAGGCGTAAGGTATACGCGATGGCGCCGAACTCAAATGGGAAGTGACACACCCAAATCGGGTATGTCGCGCCGAGACCAAAGGATCTTGAGTTCCGTCCTCAAACGGACGATAGTACTTACACTATTGTCTGCCGCACGACTCAACTGCAATACAGGGATCAAGCCTGGATCCTTGTAACCTACATCTAATGGGACATTGTTATCGGGATGCCCAAGCAGGATCCTGCAGCCCTTGTTCCCATTGATGCTGTGTGAGCTTTTCAGATATTACATTTCCACTAAATCTGCCCTCTATTTGGACATATAGATCAATGTATCCGCCCTTCTTCTTCCACTCCTCTGCCTTGAGGCTAGCACTTGAACTTGAGGTTCCTGACTTGTCAATGGAGCAGATTGTTTGTTCATTGATCCGTGTTCAAAGGCGTCCAAACAAATCGCGTCGAGATTAACGTACCTGATTTGGACGGTAGGCGCGTCTTGTCCGTATCCTCAAACCACATTACATCCCTCTTCCCCCCTCCCCCTCCCCAATCACCCTATCCATGTATTCAGAAAGCGTCAGAGTAAACATATACGGATACTACCAAGCTGCGCCATCTGCCCCTTATCTGGGAATCAGCAGATTTACTAGAGAGTTTGCGCAACACCGCCACGGCGCTCCACAGCGCTCACAGAGCGCCTTGGCGCTTTTTCGCGTTGCGCAGTTCATAAATTGTGTCACTAAGAAACCTGTGGTCAATTCCTGTGTTTGACACCGCCGAATCCTTTAGACACCTCTGCTCGACACTAGCCCCAAATCTGTACGATCTAGCGATCGCAGCTCGTCGGGAATGCCAGAATTTTATGGATGGTAGAGCGCCAGGGGCACCAGCTCCACCTGAGCATCAGCGCCCAGCCATTGGTTCGCGCAATGTCCAAAAAGCGCCACGGCGCTGTTGTGCAAACTCTCTAATATTGTCCAGTGTACCGTTGTAGATACATGATTCGTATCCGGTCTGTATGCTGAAATAAAAACAAACACATTGCTTTCTTGCCAACGCGTATTGCTGTGAAGTGAAATCCTTCACTGTATATATGAGTCCCCTGAGGTAGTGAGTTTTGGTGTGGCCTTGGATGTCAAGTGTAACTGTTTGTGAAGGAACCGTGTGCTTGTTCCCCATTTAGAATACAACGATAGGTGTAGATTTCAAGATCTTGGTGACCATCTATGTTATTTCAATCCTCCCGGCCGCCTTGTATGGCCTGCAAGCTGCCTGAATATAGCCCGCAATTATAGCAATCATTAGGCTCAACGGTAGCATATTAACATCCGTATCTAGGGGAATACGGAGATGTTGAGGACAAGCTGCAGAGGCTACCTGACAGAAGATAAGTGCAGTTAGAGTCAGAGATGCGCAGCGTGTGCAGCGTTTCATGGGTGCTGCTGGAGGTTGCCCATCCCCAAATACGCGCTCCATGAGATCTGGGCTGTATACGCACTCTTTTCCAATGGGAAATGCAGTAGCATCCTCACCATGCAGAGTAATTTCGATGGTGTCCCTACCGCACTCCAAAGGGCCTTGCCGCATATTTCGGTCTGGAGAGACGTGAATACGTGCCTCACGTATTTTACAACATCATTGGTTTGTATAGCCCTCATTGTATGCTTTCAAACTGTGGTGGCTGTTAGGGGGGGTTGAAGTAAAGTATTCAGAACGGATAGCTAATATACAATGCCTATAGTCATAAACGCCCATAAAGCACCAGATCTTCGTCTTCCAACCTGAATTTTCGTTTATCCTTCCCTGTCGGCAGTGATACAACCCACACACGAGGTGAATCGCAAGGCTTCACCAACACAACCCTACCAAAGAATTCGTGGCGTCGATGGACGACCAGCGCCTCGTAAGGTCGCTGTACCTCAGACGGACGGAGTGGCAACATTCGATCGGGCGGGACCTCTGTAGGGTGCTCGATAGGGAAACTAAACACCCCTTCGACCCCGTAAACAAGGCTGGGTGCCGCGGAGCCGTTAAGCTTCATGATACGCCATACATTTGGATTTCCATGGAACATGATGAACGGAGCTTCCAGCTTGACCAGCAGACCTGGTGTAGGCAGTGCTGAAGCCAAGGCAGGAAACCATTCAACTAAGAAAAGGTTAGTCATCAGGGAGTCAAGCGACGATTAGCGGGGGACTCACTCCATTTTGAAAGCTCGCAACCGTTGGTTTTCTGGGGATCTGGATCCCAGACGGATCCCAGGTACTGCGAAGGCAGAGGAGGAGCAGGTGGAGTCCTAGCTCGCATAAGGGGCCGCTGCGGAGCACCCTCTTTTTCATAAACCATGGTTATCCCACGTCTGTTGGGGCGAATAGCATCCTCCAACTTTACCCATTTACGAGATGTAGAGCTTGAACACTATGTTAGCATGTGTGTCGATTCGAAACAGCAGTATGCACGCACCAATAAACCCCCGATTTTGTCAACATGGAGCTGGTGGGTAGCTTTTGAAAATACAGCAGAATGGTCGAGCTCGCACACAGCGACATCCATTGACCACTGCTCGCAACCATCCTTGTGAACCCTTCAAATGGTGGGTACCAATCACAGTGACCCGGTAGCCAATGAATCTTGTAAACCTATCAGGCAAATCATCCAGCATCGTTTGCACGGGGATGATAGTTGATAGGTGTGGGTGGGATCCGACGAGTCTTGAGACATCAGCACCGGTAAGTGGCATGTATTCCGTCAACAACTTGAGGTCCTTCGTGGGTGCGATGATGAGTCTGTACTGGCCATCTACCTCCACCAATGCCCTTGTTCCCTTGTCTGCGACCATCGAGCTCTAACCCATATGTCATCCTGTAACTGTCGTATGCCACAGACGAAGGTCTTCCGATTTTATCAATGAGCCGACCTTTGGCGCCAGCTTCGGGGCCTCGTATCACTTCACACATGTCGCCTATCTGAACCCCGTTTGGAGCGCGATTAATATGGCCAACAGACAGCCATCTATGTGCATCATCACCCATTGGAGTGAACGCCTCGTTGTGGAAGACCAAGAAGTCCTTCAGGAAGGTTACTTCGCTGCAGGACTCCTAAGAACACGCAGTGAATACAACGGGCCAGACATCAGTGAAGAGGCAACTTACAACGTCGAGTGCTGTCACTGTTTGCATCCTGGACATCGACGACGAATGCCACAGTGCCCACGTGGAAACCAAGCCGGGCCTCCACCAGATCGCCTGGCCTGAAAAAACGACGAAGCAGGCAAGCGGGTACTGAAGCATGAGGACCCTCCGAGAACAACCACGTCGAGCTCGTGCTCATTGTGCGATGGTCCCGTTACTGTACAGACAGAACCGAACAAAGGCCCTCCTACGATTTCGCAGTGCTCCCTGGGTGATATCGGTGGAAGAAGCAGTCGTGCGGTGCGCTCTAGGAGTTCCAACCCTTCTTGAGTGTCGAGGTGGGGGCAGTGGTTCGTGTAGAAGAGCTGAAACTCCTCTACAGTTGGGAGTTCGCCAGGGCCGCTGTAGCCAGTTTTGAGCGAAAGGACTTCAAATCCACACTTGAAGATGCGGGTGTGGCCTCTTCCTAGCGTCCAGCGATCGAAGCCAAGGCTGTTCTCATAGGTAAAGTCCCGGCCACTCCTGACGTATCGCCGAACCTCCTTCGATGTGAAGAACCTCTTTGACCCACGTCGCCTGGGGGCATCAGGGTCCCCGATTCTGGGTACGACATAGGTAGTAGCCACATTTTCAGCGACGTCTACTATAAGCCCGATGTCATTGCGGTATGTGCCTGATTGGATTCGGGTCCACTCAAGAGATCGGCTACCTCAACAGCAAAAGCAGATGCATTCAGCTGAAACAGATATAAGCACTCGAAATGTAAGCATAATAATAGACGTACTGTTTGCATTGCCATTGTCCTGTCTCTGAGGTCCTAGCCACCCGCTGTAAAGATACTGGTGTGGAAGGGGTACAAAAGGGCGGGGCAATAGACAAAGCGGGTGCCTTTGATTGGACAAGCTCGATGGTCCTGAGAGAGGAGCTGGATGCCTCAGAGCTTCCTGGACGTCCGAATGAAGGGCCATGAGACGATGGCGCGGATTTCGAAGCGATTGAAGTGGCAAATGGTCGCGTAATTTCGCCTGAAGCAATGTTGGCTTGATCGTGAGGTGTGCCTCCGTCGGCCACGCAAACTGCTTCCGATCGAATGCGTAGCAGGCTCTGCGGCATAGGCAGATGCTATAACGTCAACCACTGATATCCATCGTGCCCGGTTAGTTGCTGAGAGATCATCTTCTGTAGTAGAATTGGCTTCGGAAGTCTAACGAACGGTAGGCCTTCGACTTGTACCATATCACAAGGATAAAAAGAGTGACTTACAGATGTCTGATTCACAGAAACACGCTCGTTAAGTTCCTCTCCGTCGTTATCCTCTTCATCCTGTTCCTCTTCCCAGTCGTCTTCCACATCGCGTGCAGATTCATCAATAAACTGCAGGCATTTGAGGACGGCGCTTATTTAGACAGTGAGTTTTGCTTACAATGTTTCGGACCATCTCAGCTTTTCAAAGTATCCGGTATACTGTAAATGCTTTCAGATAAAGCGATATAGGTCGTATTCGCTTTTAGACTAGTAAATACTGCACGCCTGCAATCAGAACGAGAAAGTACGCTAATGGCTGTATGATGCGCGCGTTAATTCCAGCGCGATTTGTTTGCGCACAAATAACGGAATGATCGGAGCATACAACGGATCAAGTACGAGCGGATGACGAGGTCCAGGCGCGGCTAAGCGCCCAATATAGACGCGACCATCCATAGAACAAATCTTAACGTCAATACCGCCTCATGCGCGATGAGTCTAGAAAGGAAAGAGTTGGGACAGCAAGGAACCGTTACAGTGACAGCGGCGGTGTCGGCGACAGGTGGTTCATAACGACTCGACGCGTCGCGAGAAGCCCCTATCCAACCCAAAGGCCTCCTCGAGGAGGAGCTGGGGCCTCAAGCAAGGCAAAAAGAGTCATTTGGACTCGATATTGTGGGACTCACATTTGGGACCGTCGTCAGTTCCATAGGAATACAAAATGATGGTTTCCATAATGTATGGTAGTTGATATCACCCCTATCGTACTCATGTACTTATCTGCGCGTCGCTGGACGACGTGTTTTCGTATCTGATATATGACCGACCCTCTGATAGGGCCCAAAGACCGCAGTTCGTGTACCTGAGGCGAGACTTCGGCAATTACCCGTCTCACTGACAAATCAGTTCGCAAATCGGACCGTAAAAGACTTTGTTTACAGTGTAAACAATGCGTCGGCCTTTGGCGATCAATCAATTGGGTATTTGCCCCTTTTCCGGGATCAGCTTCCACCTGCAACGTTAAGTAGACTGTACTTCAATCCTAAGATGAATGTATATATTCAAAGTTTGGTCTGGTGTAGAAACGGAAGCCCACAGCCATAGGCGCCTATAAAGTGCAAGATCGAACAGCGTCATCCAGCTTGACCCGTCGACCCGATGTAGAGATCGAGCACGATGTTGGCACGTTTTCCCGACCCTCCGCCAGCTGGGGATACTGATATTAATAGCGAAGCGGTTTTACCTACGGATAGAGTGAGCAGCACATCCAATAGTGAAAGCAGAAGACGGAGGCAAAAGACACCGAGCTCGGGAAAGCGGATGTAACGTGGCTGTCCGGTCAAATCTAAGCTCTAAGTCCACAGTCGATCCGAGAGCTACAGCGGAAAGGCCGGTACCATACCTACAACATAAAGTGCATCATGTTCGTGTCTTATAAGTATAGCTTACTTGTGACAGCACTAGATAAACCATTGAATATGAGGTATACGGTAAAGAATCACAAAGGTCTAGAAAGCAGAAGGAAGGTACTTCGAAACAGTCTGTTTCTATATCCCGGTCGTCATTCGAACTACCTACATTCCAACACCTATAGTCTTTGAGTAACTCGATCATGAAACATGAACAAAATGCTCTGGTACGTTGTTGGACTGGCGTGTATATCCCACAAGTATATAAATAAGATACATCCTGCGTTCGCGTCGTAAGTATACAATAGTTCACGTGTTATCTGCCAGAGTGTACATCAACCAGGATATATCGGAGAGAGGCAACAGAAACATGGAGAAGCAAGAAAGAAGGAAAAGAGTGATATATAAATCGGTCAAGATCAGAGAATAAATAGCAGAAGACAGGGCGAGAAATGGGATCAACTAGAGTACATTGCGGGACCTGAATCGAGGAACGTAATTAGGGCAGGATGCGTTGCGGCAATAAGTGCTGAAACGCCAGACTACAGTGTCTCGTGCTAGAAGGTAGTCAACTCCTTTGACCCTGCTTTCAGGCACAGCATACTGTTTGTTCCATACAAAAACAGCCGTAGAGAGATCGCGGATCGTCTTTCTAAACCTCGAAGGGCAGTAGATCCCACACTTACCCTCCCACTGCTTGTTCGAGGGATAGAGGATGATGGTGGGATGAGGGCGTCGGTGGTATGAAAGGCTCGTTATGTCAGTCCGCATCCCCATGTACTTTGTTATGAAGAGGGGCACAAAGGTGAAGAGGGTGGTGGACGAGAACATGTTCAGTTGGCATGTGGTGGGAGACGCAACGACGACAGGTACAACGCCTCCAGTAGCTTCAGTTATAGTGACTTCATTGCTCTATAAAAATATGGTTAGTCACAACACTAGACACGATAACAAGGGGAGTGCTTACTTGTCCGTCTTCTCGACACATGTAACCGCGCTCCATGCCAGAAGCGAAGCCATGATAGTGGCATGCGACTTCCTCTGAGAGCCAAGTGTCGTATCCGATACTCTGGAAAAACGCCCTGCACTCTGCCGCCCTTCCGGCAGGAGCAACGATGTTGAGGTCATAGGACCAATCCATCGTGTGCAGCTCTCCCCTTTTCATCGCCATTTCGTACCACTCGCAATGTAAACTGAAAAGCCTGCGGGCAACCGACCCAACCACAACCGCACCAGAGCGGTTAAGGGCATTGAGGAAGTCCTGCATATGGATGGCGGGAATCCAACGATCAAGGAGGTATCGAATACGGTCGCTTATCTGTACCCGAACACATGCCTGCCCATGCTTGGATACCTTGGCAATCCGCATGAGATCGTGCCAGTCCAGCTGCGAGATGACGCGAAGGAATAACTCTGGAATGGTGAAGACCAGCGAGATGAGCTTCTTCGCGTGTCGTATACGGTCTGAACGACGCAGGTGGGTGGGGGATATCAACCCTTGACGGTGATCAGCGGCAGCATATCGAGGCGGAGGTCGAAGCGTGGCACGTCTGCGACGGGTGTAGAGGATTTTCGGCATCGATAAAAGGGTAAGAGCGGGTTGAACAGACAGTGTGAAGTACAAGGTAAAGGATCAACTGCAAAAGCAAAGTAGACAAGAAAGATATTGGTGGGTAGTGGATAAGTATAATGAAACATTTCCCTCCAGGCCTTTATACGATTGAGGACCTTACGTCTCTACGGTATCCGCCCAGAATTCGGGTACCATGTTAAACTGGCGCTCCCAGAGAACCCTATACAAAATGGCATCAGAAACAAAGCGAAAAAAAAAGAGATTGAATGTCGATACACTTACTTGACTAACATTTCGGAAATAGTTCCCAAGTCCTTACGTTCGACCTCTTCCACAACTCCGTTCTGGTCTGTCTTGGCCACAAGAACATGTCCCTTGATCTTAAGCTCCCGTCCTCCTTTCAGTCCACGGATCAAGTAGTTGGTACCACCCCCAATCTGTCGCTTGGTCAATCAGAATGAAATTCACCATTGAATAGATTGTAACTCACCCCGTTTCCGTAAAACACGACATACTTGGAGGATTTATTAGACTCCCTTGGCCAACTTCCAACGTCTATAGTGAAATCTTCAAACCTTATGACGCGGTTGTGGCAAGGGTTGAGAGTGTTAACGTAGAAGCGATGATATAGATCGCACGCCATGGTGTCCTCTTCGTATCCAGCGTGGACTGGAACCGGCACCATCTGGACCTCTTCGCAGTCAGTCCCGAAAAAGGCACACTTGAGAGATATTAACATATGGGTCTGCGGTACGTTAGCAATATGCGAGGTGTAGGTATACTACCACTCACCCTCATATGATACCTGACTTCGGCTTTGACTTCCTTGAGATCGGCTTCGTCCATCGAAGTCTTGAGCATACAACAGTGTCACTGGTTCTGTGGTTCCGACTTGGGAATTGATCAAACCTTTTATAGTATACGCTCATACCCAAAAAAGGTCGATCATCAGTGTGGTCCACATAATATCCGTATAAAAGAGAAAACCCCGAAAGAAAGAAAAGATGAAAGTCTAGGGACGTACGACCTGCCTGTAAGGCTGACATAAAATATCCCAGACTCTGCCGTACCATAAAGTGTTATATGTCGCATGGTGTTAGCAGCTGCCTTCCACTTTCCGTTCATCGTCCATACAGAGATTGGAGACATTCTTCGGATGACGACACAGCCTGGTACGATCTTCCCAACGACCGTCTACAGTACGAAAATATATATTGCGTATATACGAGCCAGTAGTTCATGCTACTCAGAGTACGTATTTCCTAGCTCTGTATACTGTGGGGTGTGTGTTGAGCATTCGGGGCGTCTACATGATACCATAGGCGCCGGGATGCGGCGCTCGAGTCCGACCCGGACACAGGTCCAATGATTGCGGGTTACATGTTCAAGCTACCATAACAGAATGATACGCATCGAAACGTTAGAGGACATCGGAACTCCTTCGAAATGACACAATGCTAAACGTTATGGATGTTTAACAGTAACGAAACCCAGTTGATAGCTTCGCAGAAGGTGGATGAGAAAATGTCACATCATATCGCGCCAAGAGGTGGATATGCGTGATTTACAGGCGAATGGTCCAGATCCACCTTGAAGGATACCGAAACGATACTGAAATGTATAGAGAACAACGGCATTACACACAATACTTGTACACCGGGCTGATAGAACATGAGGTAGGATGCCATATTATTACAGTAAGATGGAAACAGAGCAATCTGATATTCCCTTGAGTGAAACTATACAGTATCCCGTACGCCTTGAAGACTGGACGTTGTGGGCGTGCAAGCACTGACACAATAGTAATCAATACTGAGCGGATCAGATTGGCTACGAACTTTATGGCCTAGACTCGCCGCACGGTATTGCACCTTCTCGCGAAGGCTGTTATATAGTGAGCGAGCCTAGCCGCCTGGAGGTGAACTTGATAGCTTCCCATGTGCGAGCCTCAAGCGGGAAGAGCACCACATACTCCGGCCAGTCGGCGACCAGCTATGATTAGCCATCGTTGCAGACTGAGCTTTTGATGTATCTGAAAACATTATCCGATCGTCTTAGAGATACCAAAGCACTCTATGCATGTGTGGAGATATTATAACGCATTGTAGACAGGTAGAATAATTTCAAGAGCATTACTTGCTTGCGCCCGGCGCTGCCAAAGCATTATCGTAGGATAGCTGCCGCCTTGATTTATATCAAGGTGGATGGCGTGATCCGACATCGAGGTACCTTCGCTTCACGTTACTGCAAGACTAATTTAAGACCACATATTGAACGACAGGAATTAACTTGCAGCATATCACGGAACAAAGAAGGACGGGTGAAGGGGGTGGGGCGTACCTAGGCAGGAGGGCAAGGATCGACTAACATCTAATATATTAAGTGTCCGGTGAGTACGTGACAGACGAAACGGTTGACAAGAAGGTGCGATATGTATTGTATCGACGCAGGTGAATTGTGGGTCGCTCCGCAGGTGTATCGCATCAGAATCAGCATGGTATTGTCCAAATCAGATGTTCGAACACCAGGCGGGTGAAAGGGTTATGCAGAAGTACCTTGTAAGCGCCAACAGTTAGTAACATGTACCGGCATACGTTGGAGGCGTCGATCGCTATCCGGCAATACCTGTCTGACTATGGGTTCGTCCTCCAATACGATGACGAGGACCGTTCCATCGGAACAGTACTTGAAGCATGACAGCTAGTTTGTTTCCGTGATACAAAGTGCCGTCCCCTGCCGTCAGGCTATCAAGCCGTTCGTTCTTAGAGAGAGCGAATACACCCTGAACGCATAAGCATCAGACGTTTGAAATAAGAAAGAAACGATAGCGGAAAGTACACACACTGCTTGAAAAGATAGCGTAAATATGATCAAGGTGGGTGGTAGGTAGAGATGATGTGTTCAGCAGTCGCACGCAATCGGTGAGGGATACAGGACCTGTCTGTTTCAATCCCAGGCGATTGATGTAGTCATCCACGTGTAGGTCATATTAGCTACGTTCCTATCAGCAAGATGCATGGACAGCTACAAAACCAATGAGAGGCCTTGCACATTTGGCACCGTGCGGCATGCATTTTCAAACAGCTGAAAATAGGCCATTAGTCTCGTAAGCCTAATGAAACTAGTTAGTCTGCCCAGATGCGGAGCCCCACCTAAGGCGTACAATACATCGCGCATCCACTCGTTGCGAAACCTTCTCAAACAATTCATCAGACTTTGTCGATAGATTGTCGTTACCTCGTTGTCGAGTGGATTCCTCGAAGATGCCTTATCACGACATCTGGTGGGTTAGTATAGAGATGGGTATATAAGATACAATCCGACTCATCGGATCGGAACCAAGGAGATGTCGTGGATACGTGGTACTCGAGTATATTGAATATAAAGCAGATTCATATAGAGATTGGGATTGGTTGTACATGGAGGCTTGTATTTATGTGCCGTATGAAATAAAACCCATATTGCGTCCTGTCCGCATATTCCGCAAGGGCGAAATAAGGGCCAACTAGATTACCGGATCGCACACGGCATAGAAGGCCAAAACGGCAGCCAGGTGTTTGCTCCTCCACAGTCCATCGACTGACATTCCGTCAGTATCGGTATCTTTACGGAAACGCCCTTCGTCAATCATGCTGTCCGAACTGTAGACGCTTTCATCGGAGGGTACGAGGTAACGATACGAGATGTGAAATGCCTGTCTCCTGAGTAGACAACGCCGAGCAAGCGATAGCTATGCCCATCGATCTCCAACCGCCTGCTAATCAAAGTGGGCGAGTTAAGCTGTAAAGCGAACAAACAACACGCCTGGTATTCCATGCTCATATCACTCCCGCATTCGCATTCAAGACTGGCAGTTATCAAATGATCCAAGTAGTCGGCTGTAGAGGCCCATGTGCCATACATGACTATGAACCGATCAAAGCTATGGTAGATACCGCCGACGTCGATTCGCTCGCATACACTACAATTGAAATAGGACATGGGATCTTATGCGCTACTCCAAGCAGGCACCGTGTTAGATGCATGACATCAACGCCTGTTGTTCCATAGGGAAATTGCTCCGCATCCTGGTCCCGAAGGATGCCCTCAAGCTGTTTCGCACGGATTCAAACGTGACGCTATCGACCAAAACAGAAGGTAGGTACTGGACGTAGGTCTTCATGCAGACACCTAAATCCATCAGACGATGGGTCCAATTTCCAGGACTCTCATCCCATAACGCCTTGATGATAGGCAGCACCGCATCGAATGAGAGCAGCTATGATCAGCCGAATCCCAGGCAAGACCCACCAGCGCGCTTAGCTCGAATCCCACATCGCGCTGTTTCTCTTGAGAGGCCATTGGTCTTCATCTAATGCAGCACGATTGAGACCCGAAGGCTCGGGGGACAACACGCGAAGACAAGGTGGGGTTAGCCCTCGACCAAGCCCGATACGATTGCAGGGTATTATCCCGGGTGTTTTTACAACATCACCAGGAACTTCATGATCGTAACGCCTCCTCGTTAATCATCAAGTGTGTCTAAATCCCTGAATTCCTGCCTC